>CM032486.1:12230875-12260780 GCA_019059595.1 Marasmia exigua
GCCCATTGATGCTGGAGCGTGGCCCACGGTAATTTTTGCTTGCGGCCCGCGAAAACATGACTAAAACGTGTTTGTGGCCCGTATATAAAAAAGATTGAGCACCAATGCCCTAGACCTTATAACTTGATTTCTATGATGGAGGCCTTTGCCCTGCAGTGGGACAGTTTATAGGCTGATACTTTCATCATCATCAGTCCATTTAAGTCCCCACTGCTGGGGCACGGGCCTCCCTCAATCACATGAGGGGTAATTGCCATACTCACCACGCTTGGCAGACGGGTTGGCGAGGGTTTTGATATAAATGCAGAGTTTTCCTTCTCTGGGTGCTGATGATCATGCCAGCAGCTTTACCTTATTCGCCTTTTACGACACCTCGGTAAGAGTGAAGGTGGCCTATTCTACTCTGCCGGGGACCACACCTGATGATACTGCTGCTGGCATACTTTACTATATAGAAAAAAATACTTGTTGATTTCTAAAGGTCTAGTCGATGCAAGTGGGCGTACGTATCCACTTACTTATAATATTTATTCCACCCTCATACACAACTTGCTCCTTATTATCCCATTCCACTCCAGAATGGTCCAGTGGGGGTGGAATCAGCACAGCAAGCAGTAGTGGTAGGCTGCAGGACGGCGCTGGCGCTGGCGCCGCTGTCGCGCGACTGGGAGGCCGCTCTCACACGCCTGCTCGCTCATCACCAGGTACCATTGTCATCATCATCAACTCACCGTGACATAGGATTTGGTCGTTGCGACCGAAACTCTAGCCCGGAGTATGGATGGATCATGGTACTGGATATGGTGAGTATGTTAATTATAATGAAGCGACTGCCTTTCGAAACCCTCAGACTGGAGAATCAGACTAACCGAATCGCAGGTACGCCGGCTGCCTACATCGCGTTCTATACACCACTACACCACAACATATACACACCGTCATTTTACGAATAAATCAGCCAATGATGTTGGATTGGACCTCGCTTCTCAAGCACGCCATCTAGTGGATATTTCACATGCGATAGCCCCCATTGTTGAATATGCACATAGATTAAAAAAAAACCCAGAGGTTTGGAACTGTAAAGATGGCGTGCGGTCTTATCTACCATCGTTCTTCAATAACTTGTCATTATTTTATTAAACACATTTCCTTAGGTCCGCAAGCTGCTCTGCGCTGGGTTGACTAGCGGCAACGGCCCTAGAAGACGACAAATACTGCAGCTGGTGAAACACCACTATTTCCCGTCTGATCAAATGAACCAGGTACCTAACAATTGTTAGTTTTACCATAGTTTACATGTATATTTTAAACACATAATTTTCCTAGACGATTATTAAATTTTGCGCGCATTCCCTCTTCGGTCTTGTCACACTGGTGCCCTATCGAAATATGAGTATAAGGGAATAAACACTTGTGGCTACACTGCACGTAGTAATTATTATAATTATAATGTCATCCAAACCGATATTTTGGTCATGGCGGCCAATCTCAGCGATCAGCCATCGACACAGGACATATTATAGTGCATAAGCATTTGCGCAGACACAAGTGCACTCTCTATTCCCATACCCTCTTATTTCGACGGGACAGTAGTGTGACACGACCGTAGAGGGATTAGGCGCAGGACCAACAGCTTAACGTGCTTTCCGAGGCACGGGGGTACAAGACCGCCAACTTCCAGATTCCAGGTTAACACTGAGAATTTCTTAACAGAACCGGGCCCGACCCGGGGATCGAACCCGGGACCCCAAGCGCAACCTTCGCATTAACGACATCTTTTTTTATGTGATAGGTAGACGAGCAGACGGATCACCTGAGTGGATTGTCGCTGCCCATGAACACTCGCGACATCAGTGTAGTCACAAGTGCGCTGCCAACCTTTAAATCCCCCTTTCCCCCGGATTGGGCCTCCGGCACCCTCACTCACGTGGCGAAACACAGCACAGTGCTGTTTCACGCCGGTTTTCTGTGAGGCCGTGGTATCACTCCGGTCGAGCCGGCCCATTCATGCCTCCCACGGTCTGTCAATCTGTCATTCTAAATATGCGATTTTTTATTCACGGTGGTCCTCATTCGCTACTTAATATTCCAGGTGTTTGGCGAGAGTCTCCACAGCATGCCAGACATAGCGGAGGCTGTGGTATCAGACGCGGCTGGTGCAGGGGAGGGCGCAGGCTGGTGCGCGCAGCAGCTAGCTCCAGCCCAGGAGCACGCCATAGACCAACTCGTGGCCGCGCTCAGTACACACCTGCAGAATGGCAAGGTAACACATGCTCCACCAGAGACAGTTATCAGACAGTTAAGTATATTATCATAATTCCAGCCAATAGACGTCCACTGCTGGACATGGACCTCCCCTTGGGCTGGTGCGCGCAGCAGATGGCTCCAGCCCAGGAGCACGCCATAGACCAACTCGTAGCCGCGCTCAGTACACACCTGCAGAATGGCAAGGTAACACATGCTCCACCAGAGACAGTTATCAGACAGTTAAGTATATTATCATAATTCCAGCCAATAGACGTCCACTGCTGGACATGGACCTCCCCTTGGGCTGGTGCGCGCAGCAGATGGCTCCAGCCCAGGAGCACGCCATAGACCAACTCGTGGCCGCGCTCAGTACACACCTGCAGAATGGCAAGGTAACACATGCTCCACCAGAGACAGTTATCAGACAGTTAAGTATACTATCATAATTCCAGCCAATAGACGTCCACTGCTGGACATAGGCCTCCCCTTGGGCTGGTGCGCGCAGCAGCTGGCTCCAGCCCAGGAGCACGCCATAGACCAGCTCGTGGCTGCGCTCAGTACACACTTACAGAATGGCAAGGTAACACATGCTCCACCAGAGACAGTTATCAGACAGTTAAGTATACTATCATAATTCCAGCCAATAGACGTCCACTGCTGGACATAGCCTCCCCTTGGGCTGGTGCGCGCAGCAGCTGGCTCCAGCCCAGGAGCACGCCATAGACCAGCTCGTGGCTACGCTCAGTACACACCTGCAGAATGGCAAGGTAACACATGCTCTACCAGAGACAGTTATCAGACAGTTATGTATATTATCATTATTCCAGCCAATAGACGTCCACTGTTGGACATAGGCCTCCCCTTGGGCTGGTGCGCGCAGCAGCTGGCTCCCGCCCAGGAGCACGCCATAGACCAGCTCCTGGCTGCGCTCAGTAAACACTTACAGAACGGCAAGGTAACACATACTCCACCAAAACAGCTAAGGATTACTATATACTACACCCAAATGGAGACTACCAGAGACAGCTAAGTATCCACTAAGTGACATTTTCAGGTAGGGGGAAACTGGCCCTATTAAAACTCGTCCCAGAATTTTAGGATTTTTTTGCTGGTCATAGTTCTAACTTAACCCAACCAATATTTTTGTGGCGGTAATACATACTGAACTCTACAAAACCAAAAATTTTGGTTAGGTTAGACGACCCGTTTGGAACAGTGGTAGTGAACGCTGCCTCTGGTGCAAGGGTTGCGGGTTCGATCCCCGCACTGTACAAACATTTGTGTGCATGAACATGTCTGTTTGTATTGGTCTGGGTGTTTTCTATATATTATAAGTATGTATTTACAAAAGAAAAGTATTTTACGTATATATTTGTTATACCACTGTTGATTCTGCTATCCGTAACACAGGTGCTTCAGCTACCTATTATTATTATTTGTTAGAAATGGGGTGAGCCCTGCGTCTCATAGCCACTGCGACCAGTATATGATCTATTGTGGCAGCCCCGTAACCTATTACAGCACCTCATGTAGCTCCAGTTCCAGGATAAACCCGAGAATGGAGCTGATGGGGGAGCTTTTGATCTCGTCTGCTGAGATCATGTGTGCTCCCAGGTGCCGGCTTCTGCACCGGTGCAGCGCTATGCACTCGCCGAGGACGTGGATAATCGTTTCCTCGTCCTCGCGACAGAACCTGCAGATTTTGGTATCTGAAAGGCCCATGTTGTGCAGGTGCTTATTTAATTTGCAGTGCCCTGTGAGGGTCCGAGTGAGTGCCCTAACATGTCCTCTGCTCAGTTTTATTATTTCTACAGCTCGTCTCTGATCGAACGCCTGTATCAACGCCTTAGACTGTTCTAGTCGAGGTAGTCTTTTCCAATATTCAGTGCTTTGCTTATGCTCCCACTCTTTTAACTCGAACCTGACCATGCAGGCTGGAACGCCACTTATTGGTTCCGGTCCGAGTAGTGGGCTCTCTGCCCCGGCCTTTGCTAGCACGTCAGCGACTTCGTTGCCTCTGATATTGCAGTGTCCCGGTACCCAAATCAGATTTACGATGTTGGCATTGCCAAGCTGGTTTAGGAGCAGGACACACTCGCTAGTGAGTTTGGAGTCAAGTTCACAGGATGTTAACGCCTTGAGGGCAGCTTGACTATCTGAGAAGATGAATATCTTCTTATTCTGGAGATTCATTTGCAGACTCTCTTGGACACAGCCAATTATTGCGAAGACTTCTGCTTGGTACACTGTGGTATAGCGACCCAGGTTGGCGAATTTGCGTATTCTGAAGCGATCATTACAAAATCCCGCCCCGGATACGCCTTGCCTCCTGGAACCATCCGTATACCAAACGATGTCATTCTGGTTAACATTTCCGGGAGTTCCAGCCTCCCAGTCTTGTCTACTAGGTAACAAGACTGTAAACCGCTTATCGAAGCGGTATTCACGGATCATGGAGTCAGAGGGCATATCCATGACCGGAATTTTCATTAGTTCATTGTAGAGGTTACCTATGACCCTAGATTGCCATCTCGTCCTTCCTCTGATTTTTGCTCTCGTAATGGCCATCCTCGCTTCCATCTGCACGTGAATGTGCAGAGGTGGAATGTTCAGGAGGGCATCCAGTGCTGCAGAGGGAGAGGACGAAAGAGCGCCAGTGGCTATAAGGCAGGCTGTTCTTTGAACTTTGCTGAGGTTCTCCACGCAGTTGAGTTGGTGCGTCTTCTTATACCACACACAGCAGCCATAAGTGACGATCGGCCTCACTATGGTTTTATAAATCCAGAGTGCGGCCTTGGGCCGTAGCCCCCATTTTAGCCCCACCAACCTACTGCTTGCCCCCATCGCTATTTTTGCCTTTCTAGTAATGTAGTCGAGATGCTTGTTCCATGTTAGTTTTTGGTCTAGAAAGACTCCGAGATATTTTATTGTGATTTAATAAAAAGCAGTTTGGTGAAGAAAAATATCGTTCATTTATTTAAACAAGATGGAGTACGACAGACCAAACAACCGACTGCCTAGCAACAGTGTGACTGACTAGTGCTGTCAAAACCTTAATCATAAACAAGCATTAGTGATGTTCTTTTAATTGTTATTTCCAACACCCCCTCTCAATTAAATAACATCACACCCATATTTAACTCACACACTAAACTGCTTTAACATCTCTGCATTAAACAAAACAATTCACACTGCTTACTAGTAAAAATACTCATCCTGAAAAACTTTACTAACATTACAAACCAACTCTACACTCTTTTAAACAACTTTCAAACAATTCTCTATTTAAAGCTTTCGTGAAAATATCAGCTGGTTGTTCACTAGTTTTAACATACTTTACACAAATTTTATCATCCTGTATTAGGTCCTTTACAAAATGATACCGAATGTCAACATGCTTCAAGCGCTTAATTGATTCTGTACCTGCAGTAAGTATGGCGGACTGGTTGTCGCAAAATATGTTTACTGGACACACATGAAAACCAAAATCGTTTAATAAATTTATCAACCAACAAGCCTCACTTGCAGCCATACTCATTGCAATGTACTCAGACTCAGTTGATGACATACTTACTGATGCCTGTTTCTTAGAGCACCATATGATCAAACAATTGCTGAATTTAAACATATATCCTGAAGTAGACTTCCTATCAGTTAAATGCCCTCCCCAGTCAGCATCACAATATCCTTCTAACACGCCATTATCATCACACTGGTAAGTCAGTTTATAGTCTAAAGTATTTTTAACATAACGTAGAACCCTTTTTAAAGCAACAAGTAATACTTCACTCGCACACTTCTGATATCTACTTAACATTGTGACAGCAAAACACAAATCTGGCCTTGTTCCTAAAATAGCGTACGTAAGACTACCTATAATCTATCTTCAATTTACACTATATTTTTATTTTGTTCTGAGTAAACTCCTTCTTGTAACTGAATAAAACATCACCAATTATCTCCCCATACAAAAAGCTCCTGTCACATCCAAATACTGCTCACAACCTTATGATGTCCCACCGGTTTATCATATTCATACCATGTGTTATTTTGTTTTAAAGTCTCGAGTTCTCTTTTAATCGCACCTTCCCACTCGTTAGCATCTTGTCTCAACATTGCTTCTCTATATGTTTTAGGATCATCCTCCACTGTCATCACATTTCGGCACTCATAAAACACTGTTTGTTTTCTATTCCGCTTACTTCTTCGTGGTGCTAACAACTGATCACTCTCTCTCACACATTCGCTTTCAGTTGTCATTGAATCCCCAATTTCATACACAATTCTCTCATCGTGCTCATTTACACCAACATCCTCTCCTTCCATTGTACTTACATTTTTACCTTCCACTACCTACATCCTTACATACAGTCTCACCTTCAGTACCAACCTTTTCACTCTCCGTACTTACACTTTCACTCTCCTTTTCATATCTAGCTCTACTTTCTGATATAATAGATTCTACAGACACAATGTTGTTTCTTTCTTTTCTTTCTTCTTGCTGAGGTTCCTCTTGCTGACCTTCTTGGTTTAAGAAAACAATATCCCTCTTTATTTCCACTGTGTTTTTCTGAGGAAAATAAATCCTATACCCTTTAGTATCCTCTCCATATCCAACCATCAATCCTCTTTCACTTTTCTTGTCCCATTTTCTCCGTTTTTCCTTAGGAACATGCACATACACTGGCATTCCAAAAGTTCTCAACTGATTAATGTCATATGTCTCATTAGTCCATGTCTCATATGGAGTATTTTCTGTCATACGACTCCTTCCCGTTCTGTTTAACACGTAGGCAGCAGTGTTAACTGCTTCCGCCCACAGCTTTTTCGGTAAGTCCTTCGAACATAACATAGTTCTTGCTGCCTCTACAAGAGTCCTGTTTTCGCGTTCCGCCCTTCCGTTTTGCTCTGGTGTATACGAAACGGTAGTCTGGTGAGTAATACCACGCCTCCCAAATAAGTCCTTCATCTCCTTATTGACAAATTCTGAACCATTGTCACTTCTAAAAATTTTCACTCTATTTCCAGTAACATTTTCCGCTTTATTCAAAAAATCTTCAACGCATCTTTTAACTTCATCCTTCCTCTTAATAAAGTAAACCACTCTATAGTTCGAGTAATCGTCTTTCAGCAACAAATAGTATGTGTTAAGTCCAACCGACTGTACCTGCATCGGGCCGCATACGTCTGCATGAATTATCTCACAAGTTTTTGTCGTCTTGTTCTCACTTGTTCTGAACGTTCTCCGATGCATTTTCCCCTCTAGGCAACTCTGGCACATCTCAAAGCCTCCATCCTCCGCTGGTATGTTATGCTTCTCGAGAAAAGATTTTACATCTTGAATATTCTGATGAACGAGCCGTTCATGCCACTCCTGGATCGTAGATTTTTTAGCCACATAAGCTCTGTTTTTATTATTGTTTTTATAACGAAACTTTAAGTAATATCCATTTCCAATTCGTTTAGCAATAGCACAAACTCGATTGTTTTTATAAAGTTGACACGAATTGTCATTTGTCGACATGACATACCCTTTGTCTGACGCACGGACCACGGAGAACAAGTTTATTTTTAAGTCTGGAACAAACAGAACTTTGTCGATGGTCGTATGAACCCAATCATTTCCGTCAAACACCTCTACCGCCATCTGTCCATGTCCAAGAACACTAATCGCCTCGCCGTTGCCAACGATAACCGATTCATGTTCTGTGTGTTCTGTGAATGATGAGAACAGTTCCCGATCACAACACATATGCTCACTGGCTCCCGTGTCTACTAACCATTTACTTTCTCGATATTGTTCACAACTCGAGCTCGACACAACAAACGCGTTACTACTTTTGTTGCACTGTTTACTGTCTTTGTTTTTCTTGAACCAACACTGAGCTTTTAAGTGTCCCGATTTACCGCAATAGAAACATTTATTCTTCACATCTTCACTATTACTTTCTCTTTTATTATAGTTGCTTCTACACTGGCTCTGGAAATGTCCGATTTTATTGCATTTAAAACATCTCTGAATGTGTCTGCCCTTAACCGCAAACGCTGATGATGATGATGATGGAGTCTGTTCTTCACCCTTTTCTTTTATTCTTTCCTCCTCTCTCAACAACCTTGCCACCAAGTTGTCAAACGTTTGCTTCTCATCAGGTGTCGATTCCCAAGCTGACACGAAGTGCTTGTACTCGTCAGGCACCGACATCAGCACTTTAGTAATCACCAGTCTGTCTGAGACTTCTTCGCCCATCTGCTTGAGCTGGTTTTGCATCTCTTGGATTTTTGATAAAAACACCGACATCTCAATTCCTTTTGCATACTTGTATTGGAAGAATCGCTGCTGCACTATATGTATGCTGGTCTCCGTCTTCTGCTCATACACGCTTTGAAGTTTTCTCCACATTTGAGCTGAAGTTGTGCATGTCAAAATATGTAACATGACCTGCTCTGTCATCCTCGTTACCAATAGAGTCTGCGCTTTAGGCGTCTTTGTCTTCCCAGTCCACCTTTTTGGCACCTTCGGGTTTCTGGTATTTACCTTCGACTATATCTAACAGATCTTTGCCCCTTAAAATCACCGTCGTTTGAAACTTCCATATGTTCCAATTTTTGGAACCCTCCAGCAGAACCACGTTGCCGCTGTTACTACCTTCCATCTTTTAGCTAATCCGCCCTTGTTCAACACCCAAAACAAGTAAATTTCCTTCTCGACGAAACTTCGCACGCGCGCCTGCAGCAAAACTATCTTGCTTTTTACGTTAGACCTCGCCGATAATTACACCGCTGTAACCTCCCTGCAATTTTATCAAATCATTACACAGGAATATGTGCCTGGGCCCATAACTATACCACCAGTTTGGTGAAGAAAAATATCGTTCATTTATTTAAACAAGATGGAGTACGACAGACCAAACAACCGACTGCCTAGCAACAGTGTAACTGACTAGTGCTGTCAAAACCTTAATCATAAACAAGCATTAGTGATGTTCTTTTAATTGTTATTTCCAACATATTTGACCTCGTTGGACAAGCATAGCTTCGTACCAAGAAGTGTTGGGGCGTGAAGCGCCTCTAGTTTCCTTCTTTTGGTAAACGGGATTAAGACCGTCTTCCGTGCGTTGACTGTTAGCACGTGTCTTGTGCACCAGTTTTCTACTATTCGTAGGGCCCTTTGCATAAGACTGGAAATGGTGCTCGGACATTTTCCTATGACCATTATTACTATGTCATCTGCGTAACCCTGAGTCAGGAATCTGGCTTCATTGAGCTCACAGATGAGACTGTCAACAACCAATGACCATTGAAGGGGTGATAGGACTCCGCCCTGTGGACACCCTCTGGTCACTCTATAATGAAGAGTTTTATTCATCAACGTTGTTGTTGCAGTTCGATTTTGTAGCATGGATCCCATCCATCTGGTGGTGGTATCGTCGATTCCACGATTCACCATGCTACGTGTTATAACATCGAAGTTGGTGTTGTCAAAAGCCCCTTCGATGTCGAGAAAGGCACAGAGTGCAATTTCTTTGTCTTCTATGGCTTTCTCAATTCTGTCCACCAGATCAATAAGTGCCGTTTCCGTGGACTTGCCTGTTTGGTAGGCATGTTGTCTTGCACTCAGGGGTTTTTCAACGAGGTATGTTGCCCTGATGTGACTGTTTAACACCTTTTCCATCGTTTTTAGTAGGAATGAGGTGAGACTTATCGGTCTGTAGGACTTGGGCTGTGATTTGTCTTTGTCCCCTCCCTTGGGGATGTAAGTGACCCTCGCCCGAGTCCACGCTGATGGCAGATAACTCCAAGCAAAGCTTGCACGGTAAAGTTTTATCAGCGTTGAGATGATGATATCTTCGCCCCGTTGCAATATAGCCGGGAAAATACCATCGACCCCACCAGATTTATAAGGCTTGAAGCTCCTAATGGCCCAACTTATCTGTTGGGGACGAAAAATAACGGAAGCTCTCCTCCAGTCTTCATTCCGCGGTCTCCTGTCTGGAGACTTACTGTCCTGGAGTTCTCTTTCGTTATTAATGTACACGGATTCCGGAAAGTGCGTTTGAGCAAGCAGTCTCAGTGTTTCCTCCGGGGATTCCGTGAAAGATCCGTCCGCTTTCCTTAGCAGGCCTAGATGGGATTCAGGTGTCTTGGCTAATATTTTGTGGATCCTGGCAGCTTGGGCAGTGTCTTTGATGGACCCGCAAAATTTTTGCCAGGATCTCCTTTTTGCTTTCCTGAGCTCCCTATTGAAGCGTGTTAGCGCCTTCCTGTAAGCATCCCAGTTCTTGTCTTTTTTTGCCTGATTAAATAAGGCACGGGCCTTTTGCCTCAGATGCTCCAGGTTTTTGTTCCACCAAGGCGCGTTCCTATTGCTCTTAGTGGTCTTAAGAGGACAATTTTCTAGATACGCTTTCATTAGGCTTCTGCCTAAGTCCTCTGCTGCGGCTTCCACTTGGTCCACAGTTTTAATGTATTTAAAATCTCCAAGGTATAACCTAAGGGAGTTCCTAAAGCCCTCCCAGTCTGTTCCCTTGGGGTCTCGGTACGTGTTCGGTTCCTTTGTTCCCGAGCATAGTATGTCGTACCTAATATGGGTGTGGTCGGACAAGGACGGCTCATCTGAGACGTGCCAATTGGTTACTCGGTGTGCGAGATTACCTGAACACCATGTTATATCTAGTACTTCCTGCCTAGAACGTGTGGTAAAGGTTGGTTTGCTACCCACGTTAAGAACAAATTGATTGTTGGTGAGCAAGTAGTCAAACAAGGACTCACCTCTTGCGTTCGTGTCGGAGCTGCCCCATGATGTGTGGTGGGAGTTGCAGTCGGTACCCACCAGCAGCTGGGTTTCTCTCTCCAGACAATATTCCACTACCGGTGTCACCTTGTTCACCGGATCCTGGTCCTCTCCGGGTAGGTACATGGAGCTGACTATGAGTGTCTCTGCACCTTTCCCCCCGGGGAGGTCTATATACGCTGCAACAGCATCGTCTGTACACAGCGAAGGGATCGGGAGGTAATTTATATCTCTCTTGAAGAGCATGCATGCTCTTGGCCTCACTCCGCAGGAGTTACTTAATATCTTACCTGCCGAGTTTAGCCCCATTACCGTGGTTTTGTTCACCCACGGTTCTTGGATCAAGGCGATGTCCAGGTCCTCAGAGAGGAATCTTTGGCAAAGGGCAGCTGTGGCTGCCTTTGAGTGCTGGAGGTTTACTTGTATCGCCTTAATCATTGTGTTGTTTTGGGGGACTGGGAGGGGAAGGGTTAGGGAATTTAGCTAAGACGGAGGGATGGGATAGGATTATATATAGGTGCCTAGGTTGTGTCTGTTTCTTTACGAAGGGGGGGGTTATGTGTTTTGTTAAGGATGCCACCCGAGCGCGGTTTGCATTCAATAAAGCTGGGGCCGTCACCATCGTCTGAGGTGTCAATACACTCCAAGATAGCACCTTGGAGCATTTCGACCCTCCCCTGGTCAATTTTACCCAGGGCGTCTATGATGCCGCACGTGACGGACCCAGTAACCTCCTTAAAGGTAGGCTTCGAGGTGGAAGGCTCGCCAAGTGTCGGTGCCTTGGTGGGATTACCTTGATTCGAGGTAGACGAGGTATTGAGAGGGCGCTTTGACGCCCGCTCCCTCGTTTCCCCCTCCTCTCGGGTCCTCTGCTTGGCCTTTTCACTCATGCGCAGTTCTAGCGCCTGCTCGAAGGTCATACCCTTCGCTACAAGCCGATATATTAGTTTTCTATCAGCTCCAGAGAGCTTAACCCTGGGTTTACTCTCTGGCCCCTTGGTCGACGTGTCCCTTTGGTGCTTTGCGCCCAGAGGGGTCGACTCTGCATTGGAAGTACCTGGTCCCTCAGTCCCAGGTGCTCCGGCAGTGTTCGTATGCTCCTCAGTATCGCTGCCAAGGAGCATAGCCTCGGAGGTACCTAGTACCTCTTCGGTAGAATATAAATGGTCGTCTATTATGTCTACAATATCCATATAGTTCCCACAAGAAGCTAGGGAAGTAAAGGTCCACCCCTGCAGAGCCCCGCTTGCAGGCGTAAGGCTAAATAGACCTCGATTTCGCCTGGTTTCGAGGCCCCTCCGTTCGCGACCGAGCATCCCCTCGGCCATGCATCCATCGGCACGGATCGGATGACACCTTGGATTGGGGTTTTTGGAGACGAGGTTTCCTCCTCCAGGAAAAGAGGGGAGGGATGCGGTGATTAGGGTGGGGATGATTGGGAGGGATGGGGAGGGGAGCATGGGATTGAGGTTAACAGGAATGCTCCTAGCCTGGGATTGGGTTTTGGAGCAGCCATCTATTGTCCGGGGTCAACGTGACACCCTCTCCCGTCCTCATGAAAAGAGGTGGGAGTGGGGGAGGGCGAGCTATCCGCAACCTGCTCACCCGCTCGGTCGCATCAGATGACAACTGCGCAGGTCGCATACACTATCAATGGTCACTGGTCCCATAAACAGTGCATGCACCAACAGCTACCTATCTCGGAGTCGGATCAATGTATGTGATGTTGTCAAATATTATATTATATTATATTCTAAAATTCTGGGACGACATTTAATAGGGCGAGTTTCACCCTAATCCTGACATTTGTAGACATTGTTAAAATATGGCCGTGCTGAGTACACACATCCAGAATGAAAAGTTAGAATATTACACCCAAGTGGAGACTACCAGAGACAGCTAATTATATTATTATCGTCATCATAATTTCAGCCAATATACGTCCACTGCTGGACATAGGCCTCCCCCCCATAAGGAGGTTTGGGATTATACCCATTACGCTGGCCCCGTGCGGGTTGCTAAGCGATGTCTCCACAGTATACGATACGTAGCGGAGGATGTGGTATCTGACGCTTTGGCAGTTTGGCGCACCAGTGTGCGCGAAGCAGCCCAGGAGCACGACATAGACCAACTCGTAGCTGTACTCAGTACACACTTGCAGAATGGCAAGGTATTATTAACACTCTAAAGAGGAGACAGCTGAGTGTGCAAGGGGAAAAGGTTGGCAGCGCACTTGTGACTCCACTGGTGTTGCGGGTGTCCATGGGTGGCGGAATTGCTTACCATCAGGTGATCTGTCTGCTCGTCTGCCGCCTCTCATATCCTTACTAATATTATAAAGGCGAAAGTTTGTTTGGATGGATGTATGGATGTTTGTTCCTCTTACACGCAAAAACTACTAAACGGATTTTAATGAAACTTTACAGTAATGTAGCTTATAGATCAGAATAACACATAGGCTATAATTTATAAAGATATTGTGTGAACGCAGACGAAGTCGCGGGCAAAAGCTAGTAAAATATAAATAGCCGAATGGTTGTACCATCTCTTAAATATGATATTTCAAATATTTTTTTGCAGATATCCGATATCGCAACATCGAGTGTAATGGAGCTGTACGGCTACAAAATGACCTGCTTAGAACAAAGGCTACATTCACACTCCGTGGCGCTACAGGTACTAAATTTTTTACTCCATTCGCAAAAGTATTTATTATTTTCATCTTAGAAATGTCCTTTTTGCGTATTTTATAGAGTACTGAGAATACCTTGATAATTGAAATGGGATGTTATGTTCGTTATTCTGATTTCAAATAAAACCATGCAACGTTTATGAAACCGTTTCGAGAGGGACGAGAGTTGACAACTTTAAGTTAGTAAAATTTATTCGTTTTGATTATTAAAATATAAAATGGAGTTAAAAGCATTCAATACGTGGTTTTGTTATTTTTTGATTAATGTGAAAAATAATAATTTTAAAATCTGCTTATTCTAAAACGACGTAAGTACCATTACGGGACGAACAGTTGTAATTTGTTTGCTTGTTTGCCAAAAATAATTCAATATCCAGCTCCAGTCAGTCAACTGTCAATCAAACCCAAACCACCTGTAAAGTCCCGTGTAAAGTCCCGTGGTATTAAAACTAAATGGTACTAAAATTTAAGATTCCTTATATCTATAAACATAAACTCAAATTTGAATGCTGATGGCGACGTAAGCGCGGTTTTCATGAAAGAAGCCTCATGAAAACCGCGCGTTGGCGTGGCGTGGCCTTCTAGTCGAAATGACATTTGCCATCTGTTATTATTTTTTTGGCGTAGGCACTAACGTTCAGAAATAAATAAAAAAATAAAAAAGTAGTGGTAAAAGGAATATAGGCTATTAATCCTATAATATTCATTTTTGATGTGTGACGACCCGTTTGGAACAGTGGTAGTGAACGCTGCCTTTGGTCCAAGGGTTGCGGGTTCGATCCCCGCCCAGTACAAACATTTGTGTGTATGAACATGTCTGTTTGTATTGGTCTAGGTGTTTGTATGTATTATAAGTATGTATTTACAAAAGAAAAGTATTATATGTATATATTTGTAATTCCGCTGTTGATTCTGATATCCGTAACACAGGTGCTTAGGCTACCTATCTCGGAGTCAGATCAATGTATGTGATGTTGTGAAATATTTATTTATTTATTTATTTATGTGTCGTAATTTTGAGAGTAATAAATACCGAGATAAGTATTAAATCATGTTCAGAAAACTTAAAGACATGAATGGAATGGTGAAAGGCATAATGAATCGCCTAACGTTATAGTATTATTGATAGTTTTATTTATGAAACGTTGGTAGGGTGCGAGTGAGCACATGGCGTCGCTACAGCACTCGCTGGCGCTGCTGCAGGCCACCAACTCCTCGCAGCAGGACGTGCTCTACACCACGCAGATGCAGAATGAGAGGTGAGTCACGTGTGTTTAACACGAGTGTTCGTCCCCACTCGACATGGGATACAACCCGGGGTATATTCCCACAATGGGAAAATGTTTCGGAATATACCCAATGAACCCACCCGATGGGACTTTCTTTGGGTATTGTGTATTTTTTGTTATTAAAATATACTTAAGTAAATAACACACCGTAAAAATTTCATCTCGTGTTTAGGCGGGACTCGAACCTTCCACAATCCGGGTTAATGATCTACCAATTAGACCACTGAACGCGTTGCTAAGCCGATGAAATTTTGTAAGTACTTGATTTAACATGAGCTGTCGCGATACATGAGATGAAATTTTTAAGTGTGTATACTGAAGAATAAATTGCAAAAGATTGCTATTAAAAATATCAACTATAAAATATACTTATTTGATATAAATACACTTGTGTCACCTTTATAATGTTATGGTAGTCGCTGAAAACCAGCGTCGGGGTTAGTCTCTTAGATCAGCACCGACTATTGCTGAGCGGCCGCCTGTTTGGTACATGGGATAATGTTGTCCTACTTTTCGTTTGTGTTTATGTCTAGGTTATGTTAGATTCCTTGGTTTGTATTGTGCCAAATAAAATTATCATTCAGTCATTCAATGATTCATTCATTCATTATAATCGGAAATTATCGAAACTTTGGCGCAAGCAAAAGTGAAAATAAAAAAATAAATTTGGTAATAGTGTGAATTTTACTACCTCTGTTGTTTATGTTATCAGTTTTCCAAAACTTACAAGTTCTCTAAATAAATCTTTGAAGTGCCGAAATACATTTAGAAAAATACATAAGGTGTGTAAATAAGCCACAGGCGCCGCGTGGTTTATAGAAGATATGATAGGCAGATATGAAAGGACGACTATAATTTTATTACACTCTCAAACAAACTTGCTTATATTAAAGACAGCCATTCATGTTTACCGACTTCAAAAGGAGGTGGTTCTATACACTCGAGAAAAGGTGTTATTGAAGTCGGCGCCTAATCCCCGTTGAATAATTGAATGAAGTATTTTGTAATACTTCATTCAATTATTCAACGGGGATTAGCCCGCCCAGGACTATCTTGTGATAGTCTTGGGCGCCGACTTCGGTAACACCTTTTCTCGAGTGTACCTAATGTTATAAAATGTTATTTAAAGTGTGCGAAGTGATACAAAGGTTGTTGGCGACTGCCTGAGGTGCAACCTTATTTTTATAAGTAATTTTCTGGATTTTGACGTGCTATGTCTTCAATAAAAATCTATCAACTGATTGTGTCACATTAACATCGCTTTGTATGTATTTATCTTCAAATTATATTAAATTTACTATTTAAATCTTGCTTCTATCATTCTCCAGTTAGTATACAGTCCACTAGCATCACCAGTAGTTATCAAAGGTTATTTGACACTTTTTAGTTCGTGGTTTTTGAAGGCGGTGTTTTTTTGCGTAGAATCTTATGGCCTTTCTAACACCGAAATGAAACAAAGATAAAATAGATAGAATATACACTTTAATGCAGTCAATCACACATAAAATAAAAACATACACAACGTAAAAACAAACAATCGCTAACCATCTAGTTATCCGTCTGCTCTTTTGATACCTACTTATAACATAAAAAAAATACAAAAAAAGAAAAACATTTTTAGAGCTCAAATAGCCTTATATATATATATAGCTATTAGAGATTACTTCAAAAATTTTTGGGTTTGTTATACTTGTACGGTACGAATTGCACACTAATCCTTAAATAAATATAATACTTAAAAGATCAATAACTGAAATGAATACTTTTTGCTACTAATATAAAAGTACAAATAAAAAATGTTTAAGTAAACAACCACTAAATGATCTTAAAAATTTAATGACGATTTAAAAACATGTTATCATTGTACAAACTTATAAAATGTTGGCTAAGTGAAAAGTCCTTCAATTTGCTATAGTGACCGTCGTTATCGCATACTCGACGGTTTTACACAAACTTGTAGATTAGATAGCGTAAATTCGCCACTACTTTCACAAGCATCGGTGGTTCAGTGGTAGAATGCTCGCCTGCCACGCGGGCGGCCCGGGTTCGATTCCCGGCCGATGCATGAAATCTTTTTGTTTTTTTATTTATTTTTCTTTAATTTTGGTTTTCCTTTTCTTTGATTTTTTGATTTTATAAATATATTATATTTAAAATAAATTTAAAAAATAGTTTTTACATATAAATGTTTGCAGAGTTTAATTGTAATTTTAGTTTTCGTTAAGTATTTCATTAGTTTAATTAGTTTTTATTAACAATAAAACCTTTATTCTTATGTGTTAGGTTAGGTGGCAGACAAGCAGAGGGTTTACCTGATAGTGAGCAATGCAGCACCCCATGAACACCCGCAAAAAAAGTGTTGCTGCCACCTTAACCTTATTCCGACTAGCCTGCTTCAAAATTTGGGGAGACTAGTTGATGTCTGACCTTTGCAACCCTTTAACAAGGGCATCAGACCAACCGAATCATGGTTCCACTAAAACTTTCATGGTCACTGACATTAGAATAGTTATTTACGAGTTTCTACCACGTACCTTATCATCATGCAGAAACTATCCTAATCGTGCAGATTTCCACGCGATGGTTTCCCTCACCGCAGAGCTAATGGTAGAAATACGCACATATATTTGAAATAGCTAGGAGCCTAATTGTCGGGATTTTCGATTTGAAAAAACATAACGGATGTCCCATTAAAACCATACAAAAAGCTATTATTTTTGTGATATACAATATCGATTTTCAATAGATACCCACAAGCATGAGAATGGGGGTTATCGCGTGCGAAAAATCCGCAAGATGGCGTACTATAGGACTGGTGTCCATCTACACGGTGATTGGGTATTTTTAGACGTAATATGTCAAATTGTCATTTTACGAATAAATCAGCCAATGATTTTGAAGTTGAACCTCGGTTCACCGGCACGCCATCTAGCTTCACACGCTCGTTCTTATCCACTGAGATACCATCGCTCCTATTCTTGTTCTAAAAGTACCTACCTAATACCTATAAGTTCTGGAAAATTTTGTACAATGAAAAGTATCTATCCCTTAATCAGATAATGGGAAAATAGTTCCCACCTGATTTCGAACCTTGTCTATCATGAGTCATGACATAGGAGAGAAAAGCAATGACATTTTTCGTTGACTTATATCCTATGAAGGGTTAACTAATATTATTCTGTTTACACAGACACAAGAAGACCATAGAAGACTTACACAAGCAGCTGGAAGACGCGGAGACCACGCTGCGAGGTTTCCGCGCAAAGCTGGCCGCCGAGAGACTCGACAAGGAGAACCAGAAAGAAAATTTACACAAGGAGTTCAAAGTGCAACTTAGCGTAAGTGATATACACAGTGTTGCTAGATGCAGTTTGTAACATTTCCCCGAATTAGATATTTTATTTTCCCCAAAATGATATTGTTTGGCAACTTCTTTCCCCCCGGAACGGACGACTAAGGGCGCAATTGTTTGGATGTAATGTACAACAGTACCCTGGCTAATCCAATGTCAGAAGAGGCTAAAGCGTGCTATAGATTGTTACTAGCATTCAATTCTTAAGTTTTCCTTTTATTTGATTTCAATTACATAGTGGTTGATCTTAACGGAGCGACATTGTCAAATTGACAAAGCTCCTTAAATAAAGAAAAAAAAAACTTCTTTCCCCATACATATACATTCAGGAAATAAAACCAATTAAGTGTTTTAAAACACGCTTATTAAAGAAAATTTGACGGGGAGTGCCACGCTTGGGCATGAATGGGCCGGCTCGATCGTAGTGATACCACATGCTGTGATTCACCGGTACCGGAGACCCAATCCGGGGAAAGGGAGGTTTTAAGGTTGGCAACGCACTCGTGACTCCACTGGTGTCGCAGGTGTCCATGATCGGTGGCAATCGCTTACCATCAGGTGGTCGACCGTCTGCTCGTCTGCCACCTATCACATAAAAAAACACGTGGGATAGCACATAGACGCATCAATGAAATGCTAACATTTCAGTATCTTGTCACATTAGCTATCTCTGACTTCCACTTTCTCACACGAAATGTATAGTATTGTGACAAGGCGCTAATGTGTACACATATTTATACAGCTGACAGTACATAGCCGTCCAGTAAAATTAACAATAAAGAATAAAAGTGTAATTTGGAATGATACAAAAAAAAGCAAGCAAGCTAGTCACCTGATGGAAAGTAATAAACGCTGCCCATGGACATCCGCGAATTCAGAGAGATCGCTAATGTGTTGTCAGCCTTTTTAAAAAAGAGTACGGTCTTCTTTTGAAGGTTCCTAAGTTGCACTGTCCACGGAGCGTAGCTTCATACACGTGTATTCGTTTTTATATGCAAGCGTACAGCCGGTAGTGTACACTTCAATATACTAACGAATCATCATCATCATTATCATCTGCCCATTTAAGTCCCCACTGCTGGGGCACGGGCCTCCCTCAATCACATGAGGGGTAATTGCCATACTCACCACGCTTGGCAGACGGGTTGGCGAGGGTTTTGAAATGCAGAGTTTTCCTTCTCTGGGTGCTGATGATCATGCCAGCAGCTTTACCTTAGTCGCCTTTTACGACACCTCGGTAAGAGTGAGGGTGGCCTATTCTACTCTGCCGGGGACCACTAACGAATACACGTCTATGAATCTACGCTCAGTGGACAGCAGCTCTAAGTTGTAGCCGTCGGGAAATAGTCCCGCAGCCAAACCGTTCCACAGAACTGAGTACGTTTTTTTCTTTATTATTAGAATAGCCAGACATTTGGCCACAATCTCACCTGATGGTAAGTGATGATGTGGCCGAGGATGGATCATGCCTGTCTAGTAACAGCCTATTCACTCTTTTCTTGAATAAGTTCAGATCATAGCGTTCAGGAAACACATCTTCCGGCAGAGTTCCAGTCCTTAGCTGTACGCAACATGAATGTACATTTGAACAGTTTGGTACGAATTGCCAGTATTTATACCACATAAGGGTGGTAACCCCTTCTCCGTCTTGTGTCCCGATTATGAAAGGGGGCCGGTGGAGTTAGATCATGTAATTCCTTCGCACACTCTCCGAAATGCAACCTGTAAAAGTCCGAAAGACACGCTACCTTACGCCTGTGTTCAAGGCTTAACAACTTGCGGTCAAAAAGTTCGACGTCGCCAACAATCCTTTTAGCTCGGTTTTCGATCGATTCCAATGCAGCCAGTTGGTATTTGGCAGATCCATCCCAATGGTGACAGCAGTACAGTAGACCTTCGAGATAATACCAATTTTTTTGGCTGCTGTTTGGGCTATGGATTCGATGTACGTGTTAGCCGCGTGGTCCCCGGCAGAGTAGAATAGGCCACCCTCACTCTTACCGAGGTGTCGTAAAAGGCGACTAAGGTAAAGCTGCTGGCATGATCATCAGCACCCAGAGAAGGAAAACTCTGCATTTATATCAAAACCCTCGCCAACCTGTCTGCCAAGCGTGGTGAGTATGGCAATTACCCCTCATGTGATTGAGGGAGGCCCGTGCCCCAGCAGTGGGGACTTAAATGGGCTGATGATGATTATGATTCGATGTACGGGCCGAAGTTTAGTTTGGATGTCAAGTGCATACCTAGGAGCTGTAGGTTCTCAGTCACGGGTACAGTTACATTCCGAAAAGTTGGAGTCAGGTCAAATTGACTCCGTTTGGACATGTTAGAAAGTTCCACTAGAAACGCACAAATTGCGTGAATTATGAGCGTTTGGTTTGTGATTTTGTGTGATAGATGCCAGACCGTTAATAAACCGACAGACAGTTAACTTAATGCGCTGCCTGAACTTGAATTTTTAATCTACCTTTACCAATTTAGAAGCATTTAATATAAATAAATATATTTAACAGTAAATGTATTATACAGTAATCGTTTTATCTCTTGTAGAATATGGAAGCTGAACTGAAATTACGCGAAAAGGAGTTCGAGGGGAGACTGAAACACGCTGAAGCTGAAAACAAAGCGTTGCAGAAGAAACTGGATCAGCAGGTAAAGTTGTACAATTCGGCATTAGTCTTGATAATTAAAGATGGCGCCACTGTCGCTGACGCGGTAATAATATCCTCCAACCGATTACGGCAGGATATATTATAGTGGTCAAATGTGTGCGCAAACACAAGTGCACTCTCTATTCCCTTACATATGCCGATGGGACGCCAGTGTGATACGACCGGAGAGAGAACATGCTTTCCGAGGCACTTCTTAACAGAAAACTCAGTTACAAATATTGGCCCGACCCCAAGCGCAGCCGTCGCTTTAAAGTGCGACGCAATACATTAGTTGTATGTTACTTACATTTATGGATCACTGTTGTCCGATAAGTAAACATTTTTTTTTATTACCCACTGCGCCAACGAGGCAGTCAAAATTATGAGTATCGACTGGCCTGATGGCGCAGACAAACATTCGTGTGATGAAGTGTTTTTTCAATGTTGGTACATATTGGAACTACACTCGCGAGCAAAAGTTTGGAATCACTTACTTGAAATTGGTTTTCGCGCGAGCTTGCTTAGTAAATAAATTTTTAATAATTTTCAAAATGACATCATTTTAAAGGTTCAACTGTCCACTTTAAATTGATACCAAATTCATTCAAATGGAGACAGTAGTTGTGGAGCTATCCCGGATTAAGCGAAGGAGTAACGAAAAAGACGTGTTTCAATTGTTTGATACGTCTCGAGTTGCGACCTATTGACCCCTATAAAAGCACCTGTTATCGCATTTTCTTTATCAGTCGGGATAAAGAATGGGATCAGAAATGAGGTAGGATCACCCCACGAGTGTGAGTATAGACGCAAATAGTGTGCGAGCGAGAAGTGAATAGATGCGCCGCCATTTCTGATCCCATCCTTTATCCGCACAGGTTGTACCGAAATGAAGTGGAGGCGGGCCATAAGTAAATAATAAATTCATACAATATCTCATACGTTGACCTGATCCCGTAATAACTAACTTAAGCCCTTATGTTACGGATATTAGACACCAGGAGAATTAAATACTTAAGGTGACTGGTAGGGCACACTAGCGAAAATGGGTATGAGTCGAAAATCTCCGCTACATAATAATAATAATAATTCGTTTATTTCAGGCAACAAGATACATTCAAAAATATTTCATTGGCCCATATAATAAATACCTTTCAGTCTAACATACATACATACATAACAAATAAAATACACATTTTGACTAATTTACTATGTAATGAATGTTAAATTTTTGTTAATCTCAACAGATGACAAGGACGATGAACCTTTTGAATTTATAGACGTTGATGATTCATTTTCAGATGTTGAACAATATTAAATAAATGCTCGTTTGTTTTTTATTGCTTTTACTTAAAAAGTCAACTGACTTGTCTTATATCCATAATATTTTATTAAGATTTTTCGTACCTAACAAAAGCGCAATTATTGCATAAACGGGGACGCACTGGGATAAAGTGGTCATTGTATTAGCTTCCACTAGTTACTCTATTGAATATCACAGATCACCGTGTGACCGGCGTTCACGCCGAGTCACACGGCGAAACACGGAGCAGCGCCTGCTCCGTGTTTCGCCGTGTGAGTGAGGTTACCAGAGGCCCAATGGGGGGGAAGGGGAAAAGGTTGGCAGCGCACTTGTGACTACACTGGTGTTGCGGGTGTCCATGGGCGGCGAATTTGCTTACCATCAGGTGACCCGTCTGCTCGTCTGCCACCTCTCATTTAAAAAATATATAAAAAAACCTATATGTCCTCATTTTTAACAAATTTTAAAATTTCAAAATAAACTCCTTATTCGCGCTAGGGCTAACAAATAAAAGAAGATTTTGACTAGAAAATTTGGGTTTACTCCAAAATAAACGTTAAAATTACAAAGGCGTGTGTTTAGCTTAAGTCTCTTTATACAGTACAAAATTTTGAATGAATTAATTGGTTAAAAACTATGTGACGTTTCGCCACGCAAAGACCTCTGATTGGTTTTTACATTTACATGATTAAACAAAGTAAAATACACTCTAACATTATCTAATTAAGATTTAAATTATTAAAATAGACCTATTGGCGTAGACACTCCTATAAGGGTTACGTTTCTTACAAATAAAACATAAAAGATTTTTATTTTAAAAACTATTCATTTCCCCATAAAAATGTAATTTAGATAATATATTTGTAATCATATTCCGCACTCGATACGATTGAGAAACTTCAAGAATTCCCTAATTCCCATTTTTAATTTTTCTGAAACAGTGTGCGATACCCAGCGCCATCTGTTGGCATGCATCGCACTAGTGTACATTTTAGGTTTGTATATAAGATTTTTCGATTTGTAACTACAGACAAGCAAGAACAGCGAGCTAGCGGGCGTGCTGATAAAGTTCGAGGAGCGCGTGAAGCAGCGGGACAAGAAGCTCGAAGAGGCCGCCGCGGGGGACGCAACGCTCAGGCGCGAGATAGAGCAAAAGGAGACGGTCAGTTACACCTATAATCCCCGATAAGTCCCTATGGGACCAGCCCCCAGAACTTGTCTTTGAACTTTTTTTTTATTAGAATAAATAAATAAATATTTCACAACATCACATACATTGATCTGACTCCGAGATAGGTAGCTCAAGCACCTGTGTTACGGATATCAGAATCAACAGTGGGATTACAAATATATACATATAATAGTTTTCTTTTGTAAATACATACTTATAATATATAGATAACGCCCAGACCAAGACAAACAGATATGTTCATGCACACAAATGTTTGTACTGTGCGGGGATCGAACCTGCAACCGTTGCACCAGAGGCAGCGTTCACTACCACTGTTCCAAACGGGTCGTCAAATAAAGAATAGCTAGACATTTGGCCACAATCTCACCTGATGGTAAGTGATGCCTATTCACTCTTTTCTTGAATATGTTTAGATCATTTCGTTCATAGAACACATCTTCCAGCAGAGAGTTCCATTCCTTAGCCGTACGCAGCATGAATGCACTTTTGAACCGTTTGGTACGAATTGCCAGTATTTCTACGAAATAAGGGTGGTAACCCCTTCTCCGTCTTGTGTCCCGATGATGAAAGGGGGCCGGTGGAGTTAGATCGTGTAATTCCTTTGCACACTCTCCGAAATGCAACCTGTAAAAGACCGAAAGACACGCTACCTTACGCATGTGTTCAAGGCTTAACAACTTGCGGTCAAAAAGTTCAGCGTCGCCAACAATCCTTCTTGCTCGGTTTACGAACGATTCTAATGCAGCCAATGTATTTGGCAGATTCATCCTAAACGTGAACTGTTAAATTAATTTTTGCTGAATTAATTTCTCCCGACTAAAGTACTAAAATCCCGAAAAATGTATAATGAGCAGTTTTCCAGTAGGTATTTTCGGGTGGTTTCTAAAAGAAACACCAGATGACGCTACTCTCACTATCAAATAAAGTTCCTTTTTTGTTTATGATAGATAGGAAATATTTGATAAACCAACCATCATCATGACATTTACAGTCCTGCCATATTTAACTTTATTTTACCCATAAGAAAATAGAGATAAAAAGTAAATTTACTTGTTTACGAAAAGTTTCGTTTTGAATGACTCTGTCATTTAAAATGTACATAGCACTAAAAATACATATTAACTGCGAAGTATTAATTTAAAAAACCTAAAACAATTTTCCCATAAATTAGGGTCCACATGAAATATCATACCACACCTAACATTCACAGGGACTGATTGCGCCATCTAGCGAATCACTGGGAAATTTATAAATACCTACTGGAAAACTGCTCATTGCTATCAATATCGAAGAGTTTGTTGACCCTTCATCTTAGCTTAACTTAAGCCTAATTCCCCGTTGCGCCCGAACTTAGGACCCCGCGCTCCGATGGGACAGCATTGGAATCCCAAAGCTGTCGCTTCGGAGCTCGGGGTACGCTTGGACCATGGAAAAGGATTCGCGAAGTCATGTAATGAGGGTTTTCGCGTGTGAAAAATCCGCTAGATGGCGTACTGTTGGACTGAGGTCCAACATCAACCGCATTGGTGGTTTAGTTTGTCAAATTGACATTTTGACAGATCACGTTTTAAAATAACCAATCACATTGTATATGGACCTCACGCCTATAGTAATCCATCTAGCGGATTTTTCACACGCGAAAACCCTCATTACATTGCAGCGACTGCAGTCTAACCTTCGCAACCCTTAGACAGGGGAATCAGACCATCTGGATCACTGTTACACATTCAGAATCATTATCTCAAATACTGTAGGCAGTTACATCATCATCATCATCATCAGCCTATCGCAGTCCACTGCTGGACGTAGGCCTTTCCAATTGTTCGCCACTGTGATCTATCTATGGCTTCTCGCATCCAGCTCTTGCCAGCCATCCTGCGCAGATCGTCCCCCCACCTAGCCAGAGGGCGCCCTACATTACGTTTGCCAAGACGCGGTCTCCACTTTAGAACTCGTTTACCCCATCGGTTGTTGGTTCTGCGGCTAATATGGCCAGCCCACTGCCACTTAAGCTTGCTAATCCGACGAGCAATATCGATGAATTTGGTTCTCTGCCGGATCACCTCATTTTGGATTCGATCTCGAAGAGAGACGCCGAGCATTGCTCGTTCCATAGCCCGCTGAGCGACCTTTAACTTGTGAACCAGATGTACCGTAAGTGTCCACGTTTCGGCTCCGTATGTCATGACGGGTAGGACGCACTGATTGAAGACTTTCGTCTTTAGGCACTGTGGTATCGACGATACGAAGACACGACGTGGTTTTCCAAATGCTGCCCAACCTAACTGGATTCTTCTATTCACCTCATCCTCCAAGTTGTTTCTACCTAATTGCAAAGTCTGCTCGAGGTATATGTATTTTTGAACAGCTTCGAGGACGGCACCGTGAATTGCAATCGGTTCTGGTAGAACATGTTCATTGAACATGACTTTGGTTTTGTCCGTAGGTAGTTACAATACATAGCTATTAACAATTTTGTGTAACTATCCGAGACGTGCAGGCTTCCTCACCGTCGAGCTGACGGTAGAAATATACACATAGATTTGAATAATCCAAAGGTGCATGCTCGTAGACGTGGCAAAAACGTATCTTACAAAAGATTGATACATTCGCAGCTGGATCAGTGCAAGGATGAGGAACAGTGAAACGCTTCATTTGAATAATTTGGAACATCAGCTCTCAGATAGATCCGTGATTAATTGATTTTGTTACGAATGAATAATCAATCCCCTCCTGCTGTGCCATGTACCTATCTCTTCTCCTCGCGTAATAGATACATAAAAAGACGGTTACTATTCATCCGGACAGCCCACAGCTTACTCTTTCGCTCTGAATTCTGATCATTCAGATCATTCGGCTCACTCGGATCATTCAGCTCATTCGGATCATTCCGCTCATTCGGATCATTCGACTCACTCGGATCATTCATCTCATTCAGATCATTCCGCTCACTCGGATGATTCAGCTCATTCGGATCATTCGGCTCACTTGGACTCGAGAACCATTTGAGTCGAATGATACACTCGGAGCGAATATTAGAGATTCAGAACAGTGTATCATTTTTCTGAGTTGTATCACTGACTCGTTTCAGTGAAGAGTCACACACGTCTACATGCTCGGATTCGAACCCCGACCCCCTAAAGAAGCGTGCGTTCTTATCCCAGTGGACTATCTATTCTTATCCCAGTCGAGCGATGGTAGCCCAGTGGCTACCATCGCTCGAATAGTTCGTTAACCAATACAAAACTTTAGAGTAAACAATTTTTTATACGAATCTATTCTTTTCCCCCCAGATGATAAAACAATTAGAAAAAACGGTAGCTGAGCGCGAGAATAGGCTATACCAAGTGACGTCACAGTTGGAAGAGATGAAGAGAGTACAGGAGATGGTGGCGAAACTCATGAGCAAGAGTTCCTCGCAGTCCAGCTAGCATCACACGACTGACAAGGTACCTAGCCTATTTTTTTTAATATGATAGACCAAAGGGGCCACCACGGAAAGGAATTTCAAGATCGACCTTTTTATCACCCGGTCCTATACACACACGTACGCACAGTGCGTCTTTTATTTGGCTGCGACAGGTATACAGGGCATACAAAGACTGTGAGACATCATTAAGGTTTTTTTTTACATCAAAAGGAATCAATGTTGCTACAAGCAAATCTGAACTTTCTGATCTAACAGTTAAGCATAATTTTCTGTGCAACAGGTAATTACTCTGACAAATTTACGAAAGGTAATAAGTGCTCATAGCAAATAAAATTCAAAGAAGCATGGCAGATCTTTTTAAAATAGTATGTTGGTATAACTGATTCTTGCCGTGCAAGCGAAAATTTACCTTAAGGTGATGAACCTTTTTATTCTCTGTACCATACCTTAAGTTTGCAGTTTTTACTCAAAGGAAACGATCCTTTATTATTTAAATTGAAAAATAACTGTTTTTAAAGGTTTTTTGAATTATGTTTGTATTGTACGGGAATCGAAACGTACTTTGCCTGGGAATTTCTTAATAGTATTGAGCAGGGGTGTTAGGGAGCTCCGTAACCGTAACCGAAACTATCGGATATCCGATATAAAAAATCATCCGTAACCGTAAACGAATCCGAAATGAAAGTTTCGGATAGTATCGGATAGGTGTTTTTGATCTAAAACATCTAAAATTTAGATAATACTCAATATAATATAATTATTTATATTTATTTTTATTTTAAATAGCTGTAATAATTACTTACAGACTGATTGTATCTAATTCCTGCCAAAAACGAAATAAAACTACTTTATTACCTATTAGTATTTTACTTTTAAAATTCCTTTAAAATATAATATCCGTAACCGAAACTAACGGATAATCCGAAATAATTTATTATCCGTATCCGTAACCGTATCCGGTATAATAATCATTCCTATATCCGTATCCAATCCGTAACCGAAATTTCATATCCATAACATCCCTAGTATTGAGATGCCCTATATTCGGTTACGGGAAGGCTTCGTTGTCGGCCCTCAGATGATGGATATCTGGTAGAACATTGGTGATGTCTATGAGCGGCGGTTACCGTTTACCATCAGATAGGCAGCAAGCTGCTCGTCTGCATATTTTGAGCAAAAAAAAAACATTTCCATAGGCAAAGATTACTTTTTGTCACTGGCACTTTTATAGGTATTAAAATTTAAAATTAAGGTTTTTCAAAAGGGGCGATGCGATTTGTGAATGTAATTTTATGATCATTCAGGATTTTTGAAAATACTTTATATTATCAATTTTTAATTCCTATTATCTAATTATAAAAAAACTTATACTAGTGCGCTGAATACACGAGAACTGCCATTCCGTTACTAAATAATAATTCCGTTAATATAATTTATTCATAAGGAATAATAGACATTATTCAATAAGCACTTTGTGTTTTTTTTTTAAATAAATCACAACAATAAAGATATTGAGTAGTAACATCACATCACATGAGCTGTCTATCTCGGAGTCAGATCAATATCTGACTTCGAGATAGGTAGCTCAAGCACCTGTGTTACGGATATCAGTACATTTAATATTTTTCTTTTCTAAATACATACTTATAATACATAAAAAACATCCAGACATGTTCATGCACACACGTATAATTAATTACCGTCGCACATAGACACCCACGACACTAGTCACAAGTGCGCTGCCAACCTTTAAACCCCCTTTACCCCGATTGGGCCTCCGGTACCCTCGCTCACGCAGCGAAACACAGCACAGTGCTTCTTCACGCTGGTTTTTTGAGGCCGCGGTATCACTCCGGTCGAGCCGGCCCATTCATTAATAAATATAATAAATAATAAATATAAATATTTCACAACATCACATACATTGATCTGACTCCGAGATAGGTAGCTCAAGCACCTGTGTTACGGATATCAGAATCAACAGCGGAATTACAAATATATGCATATAATACTTTTCTTTTGTAAATACATACTTATAATACATACAAACACCCAGACCATTACAAACAGACATGTTCATACACACAAATGTTTGTACTGTGCGGGGATCGAACCCGCAACCGTTGGACCAAAGGCAGCGTTCACTACCACTGTTCCAAACGGGTCGTCTCCCATGCCGAAACATAGCTCTCCAACGGTCAATTGTGCGAACTATTCTATTTGTAAGATCTGTATTTTTCTTTGTACCACCACAATTTTACAATAAAGTTTTTACTTACTTACTATTATATTATATTATAGTCCATTCAGTATGTGCAGGTGAACAAGACAGTTAATACGTTTCGGAGCATGCATCCTACTTTCTACAAATAAAAATATGAAGCTCTCAAAATCATTAAGTTATTGTGTTCTCATTCTTCCAAAATAACAAGTACAACCTGTGCCAAGAATGGGATCAGAAAGGGCGGCGCATCTATTCACTTCTCGCTCGCACACCCACGAGTGCGAGTATAGACGCAAATAGTGTGCGAGCGAGAAGTGAATAGATGCGCCGCCATTTCTGATCCCAATCTTTATCCGCACTCGTATTAATCTTTCTCAATGAATCTGACTGACCGGATGGCGCAATTGGTAGTGACCCTGCCTCGTACGCCAAAGGTCGTGGGTTCGATCCCCACCCTGGACAAACATTTGTGCGATGAACACTTGTGTTTGTTCGGTGTCTGGGTGTAATATATGTATTTAAGTATATATTTGTGATCCTCTGTTGTCTGATATCTGTAACACAAGTGCTTAAGCTACTTAGTACGGAATCAGGTTAACGTATGAGATGTTGTGAGAATTATTATTATATTATTATTATTATTATCTGAACAAGAACTTAAAATAATTATTACCAATAAAATTTGTAAAAAATATTTTATGAATTGCATAATGCGCTAATCGGATTTTTTTTGCTCA
>CM032486.1:12260880-12275103 GCA_019059595.1 Marasmia exigua
AATATATAATAATATACCTACATTGTGTCCAGGGTGTGTCGCGGTGCATACAAAAAGGAGCTCACTCAGCTAAAGCCGTGGCTTTAGCTGAGTGACTTAAGTCGTGACTTAAGGAAGGGGTAGGTACCTTCCTGTAGGACACGGCGCTGGTATTATGTGAGTCCTGATTGCTATGACGCACGGACGGTATAAATACATATAATAAGTGTGTGTAATAATACCTACTGTGTTATACATAGATATGGGGAATAAAATATATAATAATAACGCAGATATACCTAGGTACCTAATGAGAATACAAATACAAACAATGATGCGTTACCAGGCAACTAAACATCATTAATATTATCGAGGATGGAATATGAGGCGCCTACCTTGCGTCCGTGGCAGCAGCACTACAATAGGGATAAGGGAACTCATCTAGGAGGACGGCAGCATTGAAACACACTGCTGAGCGTAACTTTTATATTAAATAATTTAAATTATAAAACCCCCCTTTTTTCACGTATCACCGTGACACTTGAAATCGCACTCAATAAAAATATGAATATCAAAACAAAAGAACGGTAAATCCAAACATATCAAAATCCTTTTAAACACTATAGATAATAAATAATTATAAAATTGAAAATTTAAAAAACCCCCGACGGCGGCCATCTTGGATTTAAATTTTGTCACAATAAATAAATTCTGCTACTGAAGCCCTTTTATATGATACCCATATTGTGGGAGTTGTGTTAAAACATACAATCCAAATCTTTGTGACAGCAGCCATCTTGGATCGATTTGTATCCAACATAGCTAAGGACACTCCCTCCTTATTCCACCTTCAAACAAAAAAAAAACAAAATCCAAATCGGTTCATTTGTTCGGGAGCTACGATGCCATAGACAGACACACAGGCACACACACACACAGAAACGTCAAACTTATACCGCCCCATCGTTTTTATAAAGAAAAGGTTTTAAAAAGGTTAAAAAGAGGTCTGTCGCCAACAAATATCATTGGTTTTCAACATGAGATACATCATCAGCAAAAAATTTCAAAATCTGGTGGTCCAGTATGATGGTTATTTAACCATAATTATAGGACCATAAACATTTGTTTGGAAGAAGTACCCTTGTCTCTTGAAAGTCCTTCAGTCAAAAGCTCCGAAAGTAGCAGAAAAGCTAATCCATTAAAAAAAGGGAACGGGGCCGAAAATTCCGCAAGGAATGTTACAGTTTGCTACTAAAATATGAACTTTTGTATCTTGTCACAATAATACCACCCGAATCTGGATAAAAAATTAGAAGTCTGATGGTACCTAGCTATTATGACAAGGTACTAAAGTGTAAATATTTCTTTGCCGCCGACCGTATAGTCTTGGATAGCCATTAAGGTGACGGGTAGGGCACACTAGTGACGCCAATAGATTTTAAAGATAAAGATAAAGAGTGCTTTATTGGCCACAGAATACAAATCAAACATGAGTGACATAAATACAAGTATAACAAATTCTGTAGCCAACAAGGTCCAACCTCAGCATTTGCTGCAGTGGCCGAAGTTTTCAGGCAGAGCCTTGGTTGCTTGATTTTAATTCTTAGCTACTAAACCGGATCAATTTTAAACAATATCGGGGTTACAGCCTCTTGACAAATACTCATACTGTTTATTGCACAATTTTGGGTCCGTTTTTCTACGCGAAAAATTTATTACCGCCAAAAGTGGCCACTTGAATCAATTTTTCGCGTACGCGTTGCACCCTGCATTTTTGCATGGTTATTTAATAAATAGCATAAGTGTTTGCCTAGAGGTTGTAACCCCGAAATTGTTTAAAATAGATCCGCTTTAGTAGTTAAAAATTAAAACCGATTGGCGTCGCAAGTGTGCCCTACCCGTCGCCTTAAACTAAATATAATGAGTTTCAAAATCGCGGTTATTTGATGTGTTAGGGAGACCCAAACAGGGAAATTAGACCACCAAATTTTCAAATTTTGGTGTGTTTTTATGTTATGGGTGGCAGACAAGCAGGAGATCAACCTGATTGTAAGTGATAGCCCTGCCCATGGAGCCCGTAACACAGGGTGGATTTACAAGTACCAGCCTTTTTTCTTTTCCTTTTTTTGTATCAGTAATATCTAGTTATAGTGACTTGATTGATATTCACTCATTTGCAAAAGTTAGGCATATCTTGTGTAAGATCTGGCTAGCTTAAATTATATTAATGTGTTTTTAGTGTTTTGCATAAGTTTAAAAGAGAAAATGTTTAGTTTTAAAATAGTAATTTACCCCAAAATTGTACCTTTAGTTATAATGTTTCTTTCTTTTGCATGCGGTGTTTACCCTAAAAGATTGTTGCGCTTAGTTAGTTATAGATAGTAATATTGTTAATGTTAGTTTTAGTGTATACAAACGCTGGTAAACCTGAATAAATTGTAGTGACACACTATGCGACTTTTGTCGTGTCAGCGCATTTAATTCGCAATAGCCGCAAACCCAACGGGTTATGCGAGGGAATTTCTTTAGTCTTTGTCCAGTCGCGTGTGCAGCTACTAGTGTCCGAAAAGTAGTGTGTCGTTACGTCATTCACCCTTGAACTTGTGTGTACTGTGAGGCACTGTGCCTATGTAACAAGTGTGTGGACAATACAAATTGGTGATTGGACTTCTGCCGTTTTATTTGATACCCGAGGGCAACCCAGTTATGATAGGAAACTAAGGAGTCAGAAGTAAAATAATCTACTTGGTGAGTTAGGCCAGCTATATACCTTACTCCCCATCAGCATCACACATCAGCCGTGTCCTTAAGCGAGGTGACACCCAAGTGCCACCCCGAAAGAGGTGACCTGAAAGTGGTGACAGGAAAGTGGTGACCACCGAAGAACGTATCTCGGGTATTTTGGATCGGCGAGCGACAGCGACTGCGACAGGGACTCCGCTGTGTGTTAGGGCGACCACAGCGCATTTTAAAGCCTATTTTATTTTTCGTCGGTACTGTTCCGTTCTAAACATGGACGCCGACGAAAATAAAGCAAGCGTATCAGGCGTTTCCGTATCAGCACGTGTTCCGCAATTTTGGACAGATTTGCCACGTCACTGGTTTATCCAGGTTGAAGCTGTAATAAATCCACAAAATTGGAGTGATGAAAATAAATACCAATTTGTAATCGGCAAATTGACGAAGGAGGTAATCACCCAAATTACTGACATCTTAATAATCCACCGGCGACCGGGAAATACAATGCTTGAAAAACCGACTTTTGGAAATCTATGAGGAGTCGGAAAATCGCAAAATCCAGAAACTGATAAGCGAAATGGAGTTGGGAGATCAAAAACCATCCCAGTTATTGAGACGTATGCTGGAATTGGCAAGAGATAAGGTCCCGGATGATACCCTGAAAATTTTGTGGCAAAACCATCTGCCAAACTGGGTACGGGGTGTCCTTACCGTATCAGACACCGCCGATATCATGAAAATAGGCAGCTTTAGCAGACAAAATTATAGAGAGTGCACGTCCTACTCACGCTGTGGCAGCGGTTGAGAGTAGTGCAGGTCCAGCGGGAACAGACTTTTAGCTGAAATTCATAAACTTGGGAAACGAATGGAGAAAATGGAATCGCTCCAGAGGCGTAGCAGAAATACTCATAGGAGCCAACAGCGAAATAGGTCAAGTTCTACTTCAAGGTCAAGGCAAAGAATTCCTAGACGAAAGAAAACTGACCCAGACTGGCTATGCAGATACCATTTCAAATTTGGTGAGAAAGCATACAAATGTTTCCAGCCGTGCAGCTGGAAAGTACATCCGCAGCCGGAAAACTAAATGCGGTGCAGTCAGCGGCGGGTGGCTGTGATCCATGCGTAAATTACCGTCTTTGTGTCACAGACAATACCAGTGGACTACGTTTCCTAGTTGATAGTGGTGCTAATGTGTCAGTGTTACCCCGATGGGCAGTGCGTTACAAAAAAAGTGAATTAAAGGACTATAAGTTATATGCTGCTAATGGTACTCCAATTAAAACTTTTGGTATGCATGCTATGATTTTAGACTTAAAATTAAGGCGACCATTTCAATGGAATTTCATTGTTGCTGATGTAAGACAACCAATAATTGGTGCAGATTTTTTGTCAAAGCATAAATTAATTATTGATTTAAATGCGCGTAAGTTACTGGACGGTGTAACAAATCTTAATATTATTGGATCAATTTCGAAGTGTAAACAAAGCACAATTAAAACTGTAGACGATAAACATCCATATTACGATTTGTTATCCCAATACCCAGAACTTACTAAACCTATAAATTTCAAGGATGTACCAAAACATAATGTTTTACATTTTATTGAGACGACAGGTCCTCCTGTCCGTTGTCGTTCACGACCATTGCCACCAGATAGGTATAAAAAGGCAAAAGATGAATTTAAGCTCATGTGTGATATGGGGATTTGCCGCCCGAGTAAAAGCCCTTGGGCGAGCCCGCTCCATATTGTCCTTAAGAAGAACGGCGATGTTAGGCCTTGTGGTGATTATAGGCTACTAAATAAAATAACAAAGCCAGATAGATATCCTGTTCCTAGATTGAGAGATTTTACGTATATTTTGGAAGGTAAAAATGTTATGTCAAAAATTGATATTATTAGAGCTTTTAATTGTATCCCTGTTAATCCTGATGACGTAGAGAAAACTGCTGTAATTACCCCGTTCGGTTTATTCGAATTTAATAAAATGCCTTTTGGATTACGTAATAGTGCAAATTCTTTTCAGAGATTTATGTGTCACGTGGTTTTCCCAGATTTTGATTTCCTTTTTGTATTCATCGATGACGTCATTATTGCATCTAAGGACGAAATGGAACACAGGGAACATCTTAAACTTGTTTTCGAAAGGCTAGAATCATTTGGTATAACTATTAACATCTCTAAGTGTGATTTTGGACAGGCTAGGTTGGAATTTTTGGGCCATGAAGTCACAACAGAAGGAATTCGTCCATTAGCCACACAAGGTCCAGGCGATCATCGACTATCCACGTCCTGAGACGGTGGAGCAGCTGAGAAGATTTCTAGGTATGTTAAATTTTTATCGATCACATATTCCTCATGCAGCCGAACATCAGTCAGAATTGGATAAATATTTGTGTAACACCAAGAAGAAAGATAAAACTAAAATCGTATGGACGGATGTAGCAATCTCACAGTTTGAACAGTGTAAGCAGACCTTAACACAAGCAGCATTGTTATCGCATCCGGCAAAAGACTGCAGCGCTAGCGCTTATGACCGACGCCTCGGACACATGCGTAGGCGCCGTGCTACAACAAAAACAAGGTAAGGTTTGGAACCGCTAGGATATTTTTCAGCGTAGATTGTCTAGTGCTCAAAAAAAGTATAGTGCTTACGATAGAGAACTTTTAGCTATTTATTTGGCGATAGTTCATTTTCGTTATATGATTGAAGGTCGCGAGTTAGTAGTGTATACTGACCACAAGCCCCTTACATTCGCATTTAGTAAGATGGGAAGCGAAAAAGAGTTACCTAGAAAGCTAGACAGATCATGTTTATTAGCGAATTTACATCAGATATTCGTTTCATCAGTGGAAATAACTAATGTTGTAGCTGACTCATTATCGCGAGTAGAGGTCATTGATATGCCCACGTCGATTGATTTTGCTGAATTAGCCCAGGTGCAAAGTTGTAATAAACAACTTGCGCAACAGTTAGGCGAACTGGACCGCAAGTTGCAATTTAAGCAAATCATGTTACCTGGTACCGATTATTATGTACTTTGTGAAACATCAACAAGTAGAGCTAGACCGTACCTACCGGAAATATTTCGTAGAAAGGCTTTCGAAATAGTTCATAACTTAAGTCATCCAGGTATTAGAACAACTAAAAATTTAATAAAGCAAAGATATTTTTGGGAAAATATGAATAAAGATATTAGTAAATGGGCAAAATCTTGTGTTTCATGTCAAAGAGCAAAAATTCAGAGACACACAGTATCAGATCTAGGTAGTTTTGAATCTGCTGATCGTTTTGAACACATACATATTGATATTGTAGGACCTCTTAGTACATCTGAAGAAGGTTATAGGTATTGTGTTACGATAATTGATCGATTTACGCGATGGCCCGAAGCTTTCCCTATTAAGGAGATGACTGCCTCTGTCGTTGCTAAAGTATTATACGAAGGTTGGATAGTTAGATTCGGGTGTCCTGTAAAGCTTACAAGTGATCAGGGACGTCAATTCGAAAGTAATCTTTTTTCGCATCTCATGTTATTAATGGGAATAAAGAGGATTCGCACAACCGCATATCACCCACAGAGCAATGGCAGGGTTGAACGTTGGCACAGATCTTTAAAGACGGCATTGATGGCAAGTTTATCTATGAACTCTTGGGTCGAAGCGTTACCAACAGTTCTTTTAGGGTTAAGAGCAGCAATTAGGGTTGACAACAACATAAGCCCAGCAGAATTAGTCTATGGAACCACAATTCGTTTGCCTGGAGATTTTTACGACGGTAGTAAAAACATTGAAAGTGATTATGAAAACTATGTTTCCAAAATTAAAGACGTAATAAAAATTTTAAACCAGTGGATAAAGGAAATAACGATTCCCGTAAAATTTTTGTGCATAAGGATTTGGCTAATTGTGATAAAGTTTTTGTCAGAGTTGATGCTGTAAAAAAACCTCTGCAACCTTCTTATGATGGTCCGTATAAGGTTATAAGCAGGAGAGATAAAGTTTTTAAAATTCAACTACCAGACCGGACAGCTTGTATCTCAATCGATAGATTGAAACCAGCTTATGTCCTGGAAAATGAAAACAATTGTGGTACTAGTAATGTAATTGAAGAGCCGAGTAGTATTCCAAAAAAAGTAACTAAAAAAGTTAGGTTTGTTGTTCCGCTGAAAAATAATGATGTCGACAACCCTAAGCTGAAAGTTACGAGTAGTGGTAGAGTAAGCAGGAAGCCTGCACGATTCTATTAGCGTAAGCAAATTTTTCCACACACTTTAATTTTATGTATCGATGTTAAATATTATTGAGGACAAATGGTAAATTGCAACATCGCAATTGCAATTTGTAGTGAGATGAGAGAAATTGTGATCATTTACAACTTGTTAGTTAATGGATTTGACAGTCTATAATATTGTATTGTCATTTGTTGAAAATACCAATTTTATTATGGGAAATCAACAGAATAAACATAAAGTACAGGTAGAGCAAACTAACGTAACAACGCAAGAGAAGTTTGCGCTCTATGAAGTCATTCTTCTGATAGTACTAGTGCTCGTACTCATCTTATTTTTTTGCGGTTTACGTCACCAGTGCAAGAAGAGATTTAAGTCCTGGTTAATTAAGGAAATTAAGGTAGCCACTCCGGTACCTGTAGTTAAGGTTGAAAACCTGCCAACATTATCGTCTAAAGGTCAAAGTGCAAATGTGTTAATTAGTTAAATAAGGTATGGTAAATAAAAAATGTATTTATGTTTACAATGTATAATGTACCAATGGATAACATTTTATTTACACAAGGATATAAGGCAATGTACCTATTTCTAAAATATATTTTTTACAATGTTAAATTAAAGTATACAAAAGTTGTTAAAAAAATTTACAGTCTGAAAATAGATTTAGTTTTCAATGAGAAATTTTACTTACAATGTTCGTAACCAGATATTATTATGTACTATTTGTTATCAATTCATTTGAACAGAGCAATGTTTACATATTAGGCTTAGTCGGATTACAAGCAGTGTGTTATTGTTACGAGACTTGTTTTGATTATCCAGTGATTCTCAAACTGTTGTGTACTGGTATGTTGAACAATGCAAACTTTGATTTAAAGAATCCTGTGTTTCTCAAACTTCTTCAATGTTTACATTGTGTGTAAAAAAAATTTTTATGTAATTTTTTTTTAAATAAGGGGGGGAATGATGTAGTGACACACTATGCGACTTTTGTCGTGTCAGCGCATTTAATTCGCAATAGCCGCAAACCCAACGGGTTATGCGAGGGAATTTCTTTAGTCTTTGTCCAGTCGCGTGTGCAGCTACTAGTGTCCCGAAAAGTAGTGTGTCGTTACGTCATTCACCCTTGAACTTGTGTGTACTGTGAGGCACTGTGCCTATGTAACAAGTGTGTGGACAATACAAATTGGTGATTGGACTTCTGCCGTTTTATTTGATACCCGAGGGCAACCCAGTTATGATAGGAAACTAAGGAGTCAGAAGTAAAATAATCTACTTGGTGAGTTAGGCCAGCTATATACCTTACTCCCCATCAGCATCACACATCAGCCGTGTCCTTAAGCGAGGTGACACCCAAGTGCCACCCCGAAAGAGGTGACCTGAAAGTGGTGACAGGAAAAAATAAAAAAAAAGTATCCTTTATCTAAATCACATCAGCCGCTTCAATAAACAGGAATAAGGGTCAAAACTCCGTGATCATTGTTTTAAATTGCCGTAAAATAAACAACAATAAAACCACACAATAAAAAAGATCTATTTGAATGCCGTTTCATTCTGTTTTTGTGTTTTAAAAAAAAGCAGAATAATGAAACGAGATAAAACGGCGACAACACGGTTTTATACAACTGCCTGTGTTAGCACACAAGTACTAAATCTAAGAACTAAATAGGCAGTTTAACTCTCTTATTCCAAAACGTGGCTTAAAATAAGTAGTGGTATTATTACTAGAAATAATTGAAGAAATTTTTATTTAAGTTGTATTAGACTTTTTTTTTATTTTATTGTATAGTATATTTTATTGTAATGAAGTTTTTTTATTGACATTTTATAAATAACCAATTTTTTTTTAATATTATTTATAAAATTATATCTATGTTGTTATTTTACAGATCTAATAGGTATATTTTATAAGGTTTTATGAATTAAATAAATAAAAAAAAACAAAAAAAATAAAGAAATAGAATAAACATTATTACAAAACTAAGTTAAACGTTAGTTAGTATATATATATATCATCATTTCAGCCAATAGACGTCCACAGCTGGACATAGGCCTCCCCTAATGTTCTCCACACAGATCGGTCCTGTGCCGCCCGCTCGGAGTCTCCCTGCGTGATCGTATCAGAAATGATGAGATCCGCAGGAGAACTAAGGTCACAGATATAGCCCAAAGGATTGCATGCCTCAAGTGGCAATGGGCAGGGCACCGAGGAGAACAGACGGCCGTTGGGTCCTCGAGTGGAGGCCACGTACAGGAAGTCGCAGCTGTGGCAGGACCCCCACAAGGTGGACCGACGATCTGGTGAAGATCGCGGGAATCCATTGGAGTATATATATATATAGACTGACCGGATGGCGCAATTGGTAGTGACTCTGCCTCTTACGCCAAAGATCGTGGGTTCGATCCCCACCCTGGACAAACATTCGTGCGAAGAACACTTGTGTTTGTGTTCCTCTGTTGTCTGATATCTGTAACAAAAGTGCTTAAGCTACTTAGTACGGAATCAGGACAACCTAAGAGATGTTGTGAGAATTATTATTATTATTACTCGTTTGGATCAGTGGTAGTGAATTCTGCATCTGGTACAAGGGTTGCGGGTTCGATCCCCGCACAGTACAAACATTTGTGTGCATGAACATGTCTGTTTGTATTGGTCTGGGTGTTTCTATGTGTTATAAGTAGGTGTTTACAAAAGAAAAGTATTACTATGTATATATTTGTGTTCCCACTGTTGATTCTGATATCCGCAACACAAGTGCTTGAGCTATCTCGGAGTCAGATCAATATGTAATGTATATGTAATGTATATCAACTGTAATTAAAAACTTTTTTTTAATATGGCTCTACCCTGTTGTTCTAGTGGTTTAAGTACCGGGCCGTGATCTCTTGGTCCTGGGTTGGATTCCCGGGTCGACCAAAATGTATATTTCCTATTTTCCGAACATAGCTCGGGTTTGTGATCACCAATCCGCTTTAGGCAAGCGTGGTCATTAAGCCTAATCCCATCATAGTAGCGATAACTTGATTTCTATGATGGAGGCCTTTGCCCTGCAGTGGGATAGTATATAGGCTAATACTATTACTACTACTATGGCTCTACCCGAAGACAATTCGCCAATGTCAAGTAACTTATTGAGAATACGTAGGTAGTCAACAGTCCAAGTCAGTCAAAGTCACAGTCACTCAATAAAACGTCGGTGTTTTACGTTTTACCGACCTACGGATTCCGCGGATATCACTCTAAAAGCAATGGCGGGTTTTTTTACCCGACTACGGCGAAGCAAAAAGGAGGGTTATGATTTTGACCTGTATGTATGTATGGTTGTTCATCTGTTCCCTCATTACTTTTAAACTAGTTATCATATTTGAACAAATGTGGTGCCGTTAGGAGCGTCTTGATTGTCTTCTGGTTATAGATGACATGACGTCACGTTAAATTGACTTCAGCGCCCTCTAGGACTTAGAGAAAAGAACTAAAAAAAAGGCTAGACGGTACCGTGTGGAGTATCCAATGAAAGAGCTTTTTCAGCACATTTCAAATATGTAATTTTTATTACATAACTAAAAATATGTAAAATAAAAATAAAGTTTAAAAACTAAAACCCGACTACCAACACACGCTCTAAAAAGTACGAAACAAGAAAATTTTCGCTTTTTTTTTAGGATCACTTTGCGGCACTTCCCACAAATAACTGTGCACAAATAAACACCAAATTTGTACACTTAAAACCACTAGACACTAATTTAAAACCTTTGAATTGCATCAGCCCACGCGGCTTGTTTAGCCTTATCCACCGAATCTAATCAAATACTATTCACTGTTAAACCACTATATTTGACACTATCACTATAATTTTGCTTGTAAATTAATTGTAGTGTATTTTTGAATAATTGTTTTTTTTTAATGACGATTTACTACCAAATACAAAAAGAGACATTCAATTAGATTAATATGAAACGTGCAGAGTTACGTTCTCCAAAATGTCAAAAAGGACTTCTTAATTGGAACAGACTGTAGCTTGTAATACATGTCACTGGATGGCGCCACTGCGCCAGCCAATAATAGCGCTGTTTTCACTGTGCTCTCTTCTCCTGTTGCGATTGTGCGTGCCTGTTATATTTTTATCCAATTAATAATTTTATTCCTCATTTTTTCAGAGTTAATAAAGTTTACGTTCTCCTTTGGACCCTCTGTATCCTTTTCAGTCCGAAAATAAATGTTTACGCGCTACTAAATCCTACCAGAATCGATTTGGAATCGGCCACCTATTGCCAATTGGTTTGTCGGCATATTATGACACCCCATTGCGATACCCTTTTACAATAATATATTTAGGATGTTCGTACACCAAGGACGGATTCGGAAACATTTATTGGGCTTATTCCTACGGTCCACCTCTTCTTAGTACAACGAGGGTGTGGACAACGGGATCTTTTTAAACATTTATGTCGATGTCCACCCTGGGTGGACATGCAAGGACAAGAAGAATAGTTTTAAACGCTACTGTCGATATGGCTACCTCGTTGGCGCAGTAATTGGTGGGCTGCAGTGTGGTCTATTAAAAAAGTCAGAATGGGTGATGGAAACTCAGTTTGTACTGTATGTAACTCACAAAATATATTTTCTTGTCACCAATTACACCGCCCTTGCTTATCCTCCGCCCGACGACGATCTAACGCCCGGGTTGCCACATTTTTGAAAATCGATTAAAGCCGAAAGCAATAATATCGATACTTACAATCGATTATTAACTAAATAAGTTAAATATTAGCTATGATTTGTATTTTCATGTAGTGAATCATACTAAATGCCAACAGGTCCACGACGTCATCATGCAGGTGCATAATAATAATAATTTGTTTATTTCAGGCAACAAGATACATTCAAAAAAAATTTATTGGCCCATATAATAAATACCTTACAGTCTAACATACATACATTAAAAAATAAAATATACATTTTTTTTTATAAATACTGCGTGGGTCGCGTAGAGTCAGCTGGTAGCCATCCTCGAATAAAAGTCGACACATACCGCAACTGCTGGCATGATCATCAGCACCCAGAGAAGGAAAACTCTGCATTTATATCAAAACCTCGCCAACGCGTCTGCCAAGCGTGGTGAGTATGGCAATTACCCCTCATGTGATTGAGGGAGGCCCGTGCCCCAGCAGTGGGGACTTAAATGGGCTGATGATGATGATGATGACTGCCGTCTGACCTTCGCAACGCTTTAGCAGGGGAACCAGATCAACTGGATCATGGTTACAAGTTCAGAATAATTTAATAATTTACTATTAATAAACGTGTAGGAGCCCAATGCTCGGGCCGTGACATTTTGAAATCATGGCGGATGTCACATGTAATCCATACAAAAAGACTATGTTTTAGTGTTTTTTTTTTAAAATGGCTCTACTCGAAGATAATTCGCCAATGTCAAGTAACTTATTGAGAATAAGGGGCGACGCCCACACGAGAGTCGAGTCGAGGCGAGGGCGCGTCGAGGCGTGGAGCGGCGCAGTCGCAGTGTGTAGAGTCGAGTTGCGGCTATGCTTCCTTCTCATTTTAATTCGCCCATACGCACGAAACGTAATGACAAAATAGCGGCAGAGTCGCGGCAGGGCGTCCCCACCGCGCTCCTGCCTCAACGCGCCTCAACGCGACTCCGCACTTATGTGAGCGCACTGTGATTATTTTTTTAAGAAAATCTAGAAGCGGCGCCCTGCTTATGCACCCGTGCCTCGAGTCGACTCTCGTGTGGGCGTCGCGCCTAAGTAACAGTCAACAGTCGAAGTCAGTCAATGTCATAGTCACTCAATTAAACGCCGGTGTTTTACATTTTATCGACCTTCGTGTTAAAAATGACACAATCCAACGATTCTTATTATCAGGATCACTTTGCGACACTTCACTGCACAAATAAACACCAAATGTGTACACCAAAACCCACTAGACACTAAAATAGAACCTTTGAATTGCATCAGCCCACGCGGATTGTTTTGGCCCTACCCGCCGAATTAGTTTTAGTAATTACTTATGTCTTATGATACTAATTGCCACACTCAGAGTCGTTGATTAACTAGTTGGCTACTTGAGAAAAAATATAGACTCCTATTTAGATACGCATAAAGACTACCGATAGTAAAGTTAATGAACATTAGCTTAAATGACGTCTCTGAGTGCGGCCGTAAATGTCACGAGCCCGAAAATTGGGTACCATGTTCCCTCACGATGTTTCCTGCTACCGCCAAGCTAATATTGGAAAAACTTACATAGATTTTAAACAATATTTATTAATTTAGAATATCAACAATTTTGAGTTAGGTCGGTATTTTACTAAGGGTGCGATATACTACTTACTTAAATAAATTATACATTGTTAGAAATAGTAGAAATCATGTACCTACATTTTATATTATTAGTGTTGTGCTCACTTCTAAGTGACATACATATCAGACGCAGTACAACTTAACTATAACCTAGCATAAGTTTTAATATGTATTGTTGTTAGTGAGACTGAATAAGTAATAAATAATAATAGATTTGAAAATCCAGGGGCTCAGGCTCGGAATTGAAACCATGACCTCCCGTTAAGAAGTCGCACAATTATTCACTCAGATTTCATCGCCTCACTTATTGTTTTTAACCATAGATACGCACCCTAAACAGACTGAGCTGTTTTATAGAAAGCCATACTTGAAAGACTGCGCGAAGCTCAGGGGTTCAGGCTCGGAATTGAAACCACGACATCCCGTTAAGAAGTCGCACGATTCTTCACTCAGATTTCATCGCCTCACTTATTGTTTTTAACCATAGACACGCACCCTAAACAGACTGAGCCTTTTTATAGAAAGCCATACTTGAAAGACTGCGCGAAGCTCAGGGGTTCAGGCTCGGAATTGAAAACACGACATCCCGTTAAGAAGTCGCACGATTGTCCACTCAGATTTCATCGCCTCACTTATTGTTTTTAACCATAGACACGCACCCTAAACAGACTGAGCCTTTTTATAGAAAGCCATACTTGAAAGACTGCGCGAAGCTCATGGGTTCAGGCTCGGAATTGAAACCATGACATCCCGTTAAGAAGTCGCACGATTATCCACTCAGATTTCATCGCCTCACTTATTGTTTTTAACCATAGACACGCACCCAAAACCGACTGAGCCTTTTTATAGAAAGCTATACTTGAAAGACCCCGCCAAGCTGTTAGTTCTGTAGCCCAATTCTCGGGACGTGCGATAAAATGTCGTATTTTCTGTAATGTCACTTTTCC
>CM032486.1:12283051-12300328 GCA_019059595.1 Marasmia exigua
TAGCCTGTCACAATCATAACCCTCCTTTTGCTTTGCCGTAGTCGGGTAAAAAGAGGCTGTTCCAGCCGTCGATCCTCAACAACGCTCTTGTACCCCGTGCCTCGGAAATCACATTAAGCCGTTGGTCCTGCGCCCGATCCTTCTCCAGTTGTGTCCCATTGGAATATGAGGGTAAGGGAATGGAGAGTTAAATAAATAAATAAAAAAAAATATTTCACAACATCACATACATTGATCTGACTCCGAGATAAGTAGCACAAGCACCTGTGTTACGGATATCAGAATCAGAATGGATATCGGAATTATACTTGTGCTTTGTCCTCGAGATTAGCATTAGGTATACATGTAAGTAACACATAGGTGTTGCCGTTATCGCATTGGCATTTGAGATTTTTTATTTTTTTTATTTGTGGATAGTTTCCCGCGTTCGCCCCGACCAGTCGTCATTCACATTTCAGTGCTCGCCGACTTCGCACGTAAAATAAAATTGCGCGCAAAATGGGAAAACGCACTCGTACCGAAACACCTAACGAATACGAGAGCATTGCCAAAAAGTGAGTTATTGTTGTCGTGACTTATTATTATTGCAATTAGTTTTTATTACACTATTGACGTATCCTGGCGGTAGAAGTCAACACTCCACGTGGGCTAATGAAATTCAAAGGTTTTAAATTAGTATCTAGTGGTATTTAGTAAACAAATTTGGGTTTTTTTTTTGTGCAGTGAAGAGCCGCGAAGTGATCTTGATAATAAGAATCGTTGAATCCTATTTAACACTACTATTGTGCGTCGAGTGAGTTATTATCACGGACAACTTGCTTGGACATAATAGAGTCTTAAAAGCCGAGATTGCGTTTAGAGTGGTATCGGAATCTTTAGGACGATGAAACGTAAAACATCGGCTTTTGATTGAGTGACTGTGATTTTGACTGACTCCGACTGTTGACTACTACTACTACCTCTCAATGAGTTATTTGACATTGGCATGATATTTTCGGGTAGATCTATAATTAAAAAAAAAACACTATTTTACATTAAAAATTAAATAAATATTATTACTGAACCAATTATTCAAAATCATTAAATTAAATAATGTAAATTACCTACTTTTTTTATATATATTTCTCACAACATCTCATAAGTTGACCTGATTCCGTACTAAGCAGCTTAAGCACTTGTGTTATAGATATCAGACAACAGAGGAACACAAATATATACTTAAATACATATATTACACCCAGACACTGAACAAACACAAGTGTTCATCGCAGGAATGTTTGTCCAGGGTGGGGATCGAACCCACGACCTTTGGCGTAAGAGGCAGGGTCACTACCAATTGCGCCATCCGGTCAGTCGAATAGTTGACTTTATAGGCCTTTACCTCTATAGGTAAGCTATTAGAACCTTTTTTAATGTAAGACCTACTCTTTTGTACCTAATCCAAACTGGTTTAGATACATGAGTCACGGCTACTAATAACATATTTTTTTTGTATCTGTGAACATTTACATCTTTTTAACGACCCGTTTGGAACAGTGGTAGTGAACGCTGCCTTTGGGCCAAGGGTTGCGGGTTCGATCCCCGCACAGTACAAACATTTGTGTGCATGAACATGTCTGTTTGTATTGGTCTGGGTGTTTCCTATGTATTATAAGTATGTATTTACAAAAGAAAAGTAGTATATGCATATATTTTTAATACCACTGTTGATTCTGATATCCGTAACACAGGTGCTTGAGCTACCTATCTCGGAGTCAGATCAATGTATGTGATGTTGTGAAATATTTATTTATTATTTAACCACGTGTTCTACCAACCATTCTGAATAACATTTGTTCAATGACTTCGAAATTCATCGAAAATTTTTTCGACTCCTCGTACAAAATGACCAGTCACGTGACCGACTTTCTATGAAAACTATAAGTACCATAGTGAAATTATGGTTAGTAGAACACGTGGTTACAGGAATGGAAATATTCACAGATACACCCTGTATAGTAGCCGATCTAGAATTTGATTTGTTTTCGGATGCTTGGTGAACTTTTATAGTGGAATGCCTGAGGTTTTGTGAGAAAAATGTGCGTTGTTTATTTTTTATATGAGAGGTGGCAGACGAGCAGACGGATCACCTGATGGTAAGCAATTCCGCCGCCCATGGACACCCGCAACACCAGTGGAGTCATAATTGCGCAGCCAACCTCTTAGCCTCTTAGCCTCATATTCCGATGGGACACTACTGTGACACAACTGGAGAGGGATCAGGCGCAGGACCAACAGCTTAACGTGCTTTCCGTCGCACGGGGGTACCAGACCGCCAACTTCCAGACTCCGGGCTGCCACTGAGAATTTCTTACCGAAAACTTAGGTACAAGTTTTTGGCTCGACCCAGGGATCGAACCATGCGACCCACTAGCCACTGCGCCACCGCAATGAGTAACAGAGCTTTGATCAAAGCAATCTTAGGTGACGTAGCGCAATGAAAAATAACGCGCCATCTACTCGTATTATGGGAGGTCTTAGGTTTGAATCTGAGCAAGTTTTTGACCGTGGGAGAGCCACGCTTCGGCATAAATGCACCGGCTCGATCGGACTCATACCACGGCCTCACAGAAAATCGGCGTGAAGCAGCACTCTGCTGTTTCGCTGCGTGAGTGAGGGTACCGGAGGCCCAATCTGGGGAAAAGGGGGGTTTATGGGTTGGCAGGGCACTTGTGACTCCACTGGTGTCGCGGGTATCCATGGTCGGCAGCAATCGCTTACCACCAGGTGAACCGTCTGTTCGTCTCCCACCTATCAAAAAAAATAATTGCTGGATTTTTCAAATTTATGTGCGTATTCCATATCTGCTCGGCGGTAAGGAATAACATTGCGAGGAATCTATTGATTGTACAGAAATATTTAACTTGCACATTAGATACTGTGAGAAACAGGTGCCTAATCTGAGCTTTATAAGAAAGAGTATTGCATTATATTTAAAATGAAAATTGCATTTACCACATTATTTGAAAAGCGTGACTACTGAGTTTCTTACTGACTCTTCTCGGTAGAAATTGACATTCTGAATCGACGATAGATAATAATATAGGGTGTATCTGTGGACATTTACATCCCTTTTAACCACGTGTTCTACCAACCATTCTGAACAACGATTGTTCTACGACTATTCGAAATTATTAAAAAAAATTTTTCGACTAAAGCCCCCAAGCAAGTGTTAGCCCGGAGTTTGGAATAGAATAGAATAGAATAGAATATTTTTATTTGCGTAAAATATGGTTACATTTGTTATTAACATTGTTAGATTTGTTCGCATGTTTTGCCAAACTTGGCATGCAAATATTAAAATTAGGTACTTATAGCTACGAAAAATAAAAACATTTAAATAAACTAAAGACTAGGAACAACACAAATAGCTTAACATTATATAAAACTTATTAATTCTTGTACTCGCAAATCTAGCTTAAAACTATTGCTTTTATAAAAATCTTCCAGAGAATAAAAATTATGTTCTTTAAGCCATTCAGATAATTTTCTTTTAAATACATGGATTGGTAGTAGTTTTAAATGTTTAGGTAAATAATTAAATATTTTTACACACATAGCATCACATTTTGAAGTTGGCGGTCTTGTACCCCCGTGCCTCGGAAAGCACGTTAAGCCGTTGGTCCTGCGCCTAATCCCTCTTCGGTCGTGTCACACTAGTGTCCCATCGAAATAAGAGGGTACGGGAATAAAGAGTGCACTTGTGTCCGCGCAAATATTTGTGCACTATAAGATGGCCTGCGTCGATGGCTGATCGCTGGGATTGGCCGCGATGACCGAAATATCGGTTTGGAGGACATTATTACATATTAAGCTTAAATTGAATGAAGATAATTTGAATTTGAAGCTTAGATTTTTTTTCAGGTCATCCCCCCCCCCCCCCCCCTTCAAATCAGGCATTCATAACAGAAGTAGTTCGTTCTAGAATAGGAAATATAAGCACTTACCTAAGTATATTAATGGTACAGAATTTTTTTTCATTAGAACAGGCATACATTCGGCCACAATCCCTCCTGATGATAAGTTTAAAGCATTTTTAGGAAGTGAAATTATGAAAACAACACCACCTAATTTTGACCTCTTTGGTTACAATATTTCATTACACCGTTTTTATCGGAAAATTCCAAAGGCCCATAACCCTTTTTCGTTTCATCAAGTTCGGCTGACTAATGGAGTTGAAATCGAATTATCTGAGAAATTCGCTTGGGACTCCAAAATGGGAAAGCGATATGGTTCGGAGAAAAAACACAAAAATATTGTGTTTATTCGATTTGCACTCATCACGACTTGTTTTATCTAGTTGTAGCAATATTGCAATTTGGTTAGATGTACGAAACGTGACAGGCGATTATGACTCTGTTGATGATCAAAATATGGCACAGAATTAGTTTTTTTTGGGGATTCGGCGGGTAGGGCTAAAACAAACCGCATGGGCTGATGCACTTCAAAGGTTTTGAATTAGTGTCTAGTGGTTTTTAGTGTTCAAATTTGGTGTTTATTTGTGCTGTGAAGTGCCGCAAAGTGATCCTTATAATAAGAATCGTTGGATTATAACGTTTTTAACACTGCTATTGTGTGTCGAGTGCGTTGTCTCGTGACAACTTGCTTGGACCAAATAGAGTCTTAAAACCTTTTAGAGTGATATCCGCTGAATCCGTAGGTCGACAAAACGTAAAACACCGGCGTTTTATTGAGTGACTGTGGCTTTGACTGACTTCGACTGTTGACTACCTACTTATTCTCAATAGGTTACTTGACATTGGCGAATTATCTTCGGGTAGAGCCATAATAAAAAAAAAGTTTTTTTATTAGTTTTCTTTATGGCTGCTACTGTGTTGCCTACGGCGAACACATAATAACTCTGCCAATGTCGATTGATTAAAGAGACACTGTTGGCGCCACTTTCTTTATTTTTACTTTCATAACTCCTTCCTATATTCCTTTCCTTTTCCCACCATACTTGCGAGAAAGAGAGGAACTACCAGGACACGAGATGTGACGCGACCGTTGAAAAATAAAGTTCAGTCTATGATCAAGCCGCTGCTAGCACGTAAAAAATGGCGTCGCGTCTTCGCTAATTTAAATTTACTCAAGGATCCTAAGGATATATATACTTAATAATTTTTACTGACTGGTTCTAAAAGCGTTTGTGTTGTTATTATCACTCGGACGGCCGTGAAGTGGACATTTTTTGTGTATGCCTGTGTGAAAGTGTGATTGCTCGTCACAGCCGTTGGGAATTTCGAAAAAGGGGAATTAGCAGCCCCACCCACGCCATCCTAAAGAGGGATGCACTTCAGCGCACGGTAAGTTCCTCCGATAATTTCTCGCACTTAGTTTTCTCCAAAATTTCCTAACCCGCTCCTACAGTCCATTTAGCTCAAAATCCATTTATATCAAACCCGCATTACCAGACACGTTAATTTAATGGTTATTGACCGGTGTGGCGAGTTAAATCCTTTTGATGTTTATTTTAATTGAGTTTTTCTCTAAGCACCATCTAAAACCAAGACAGAACAAAACATACACAAAGACGTCACAATATCAAAGGGAGATTCTCATCACAGAATAAGTTAAAGCCACAGTGTAACTGACCTCTAGATATAGTATCTAAAAAGCTCAAGGGTGAAGGGATGATTGGCCTTAGATTGACCTTCCGGTTCGTCCTTCCTGTGGTTCCTTGATCGAAGGTACTGTAACGATGGAGAGTTCCTTCGTTGCTGGTAGTAATACCTACCAGACCAATTATTCAAAAAGAAAAAAATAATTCTATTTTTTTTTATGTGATAGGTGGCAGACGAGCAGACGGAACGCCTGATGGTAAGCGATTGCATCCGCCCATGGACAAATCACAAATGCGCTGCCAACCTTTAAGCCCCCCTTTCCCCCAGATTGGGCCTCCGATACCCTCACTCACGCAGCGAAACACAGCACAGTGCTGCTACACGCCGGTTTTCTGTGAGGCCGTGGTATCACTCTAAAATCAAATTAAAAATATCAAAAATGTCTTTATTCAATTTAAGTCCATGCAGAACATTTATGAATGTCAAATATTATGTAATCTACCGCTGATTCGGAATGTCAATTTCTGCCGAGAAGAATCAGCAAGAAACTCAGTAGTTACTCTTTTCAAATAATATGGTAATTACAACTTTCATTCTTATACAAATTATGATTACAGTGACAGTATAATATACAATGCTTATAATCAATATCGTTTAGATAGATAGATAGATGGATAGATATTCTTTATTGCACAAAAATGAAATACAAGCATGATACAACAGCAACAGACAGTACAATAAGGCGGTCTTATCGCTTGTAGCGATTTCTTCCAGACAACCTTTGGGTAGAGGAGAGAAATATCGTATTCGTAATAAGGGAAGGCAGTGCAAAGTAGTTTAACAAATGAAATTGAGAATGGCAGAAATATACATTATTTTATATATTAATATTATTACATTACATAAATAATAATAAACAATACATACATACCCAATAATATATAAATAGATAATTTATAACAAAAATTCAATAAAAATATTTCTTATAGATAGGTATAAATGACCAGAGAGCAGACCACTTAAAAAAGGAAGAAGAGACAAGGAAAAAACAGTGTACCTATTTATAGAGATAGGAAGTGAGTTTTGACACGTAGATAAATCGTCAAAGAAAAATTATGAACTGAATTATACATTAGAGGACAGGCAAAGAGATCAACATGTCTACGAATCCTTATCATTCAAAAAATCGTCTACTTTATAAAAAGGCTACTTCTGCATTTGGCAGTTTTTTACGTGCAACTAAATTTATGTACCGCATTGTTTATGTATTGTATGTTTTTTACATGCAACTTAAACCGGTAAATCAATAATATTTTGAGGTAACTTATTAAACATTCTAATGCTCAATCCTACAAATGAATACCCAATTTTATGAAGTCTTAGATTTGGGACAGCAAGCCTATGTTTATTTCGCGTGTTAAAGCTATGAAAATCTGATTTTTACGAGTAAAGCTAAAAGTTCTTGCGTACAAACATAATACAATCAAAAATGTATTGAGATGATACGGTTAAAATATTGCTTTTCTCCGATCGAGCTGGCTCATTCATGCCGAAGCATGGCTCTCCCACGGTCAGCTTCTATTGTCAGAGGATTTCCAGCAGAGCTGATGGTGGAACATTCGTTGAGTAATCAGCTACGGGGCTACAGCTAGCCCGAACTCCGGAAGGTGTTTATTAGCGATCACTCTCGGAGGAGTACCTAGCGTCCGCGGTCTCATTTGCAAGTAAACATATACCTACACCCATCATCCGGGTTTTAGTCTGCAAGTACGATTGCATTCGTATAGGTAGGCAAACAGTACCTACCTATGACATAATCAGCTTACGGTAGGTACAAGAGTCACACGCGATAGCGCTTGCTTATATATTACTCGGTAAGAGCGGTAGAAATGTAGGAATTTGGAATAATTCCCATGAAAGGGAAAGATCTACCCTCTGGCAATGTTATTAACTCACCCGCGGACCAGAATTTTTGCGGGCGAGTTAATACCTAACCCAGCAGATGGCGCTCATCTGACAGATCATACAAGATACATCGCGAAAGCAAAGTTCGGAGACCGACTTGAGATATATACGACAAACCAAGATGATATACTGGACCGTGGTCCCCGAGCCAATAACACCTGGCTCGGCAGAAGGGGGTTAGGTATTAACTCGCCCGCAAAAATTCTGGTCCGCGGGCGAGTTAATAACATTGCCAGTTTGTTATAGTTAACTGGACCACGCTGAGAAGCGACTGCGGGCCAGTTAACTATTTGCTCAAGTCTTAGGGGTCAACTGGCCCAAAAGTTTGATATAGGTACTCGTATCTAGTTATGTAAATTGGTATGTACAAGGTTTCTGAACGTTAATAAAACTATCAATCAAAACTATACTGGGAGTGCTTTTGTGTCGATAAAATTGGGTAAAATTAATATTCCTCCTAATATGTGTGCTTAATATAGATGTATTTTTCTATGGATATTATATAAATCCATTGATCACGGCTTATATACAATAACATTTTTAAAATTTATAATCATATGTAAAATGGTAATTACAAAATGCCTAACTATTGTTAGATAGTTTTATTAACGTTCAGAAACCTTGTACATTACATAACTAGATACCTATATCAAACTTTTGGGCCAGTTGACCCCTAAGACTTGAGCAAATAGTTAACTGGTCCGCGGCCGCTTCTCAGCGTGGTCCAGTTAACTACTAACAAACTGGCAATGTTATTAACTCGTCCGCGGACCAGAATTTTCGCGGGCGAGTTAATACCTAACCCCATCTGCTGCTGGTAGGATGGTACTAGTAGGCGAACTTCTTTCTTCAGGCAATGGGTAAGTCGCTGTTCAAATAGAAGTTTATTTTGAAATCAGAAGAAGTTTGAATTGAAAGACACCTACCCTGTGTCTTTACGTGTTCTTATTTCAATTTAAAATTCTAATTTGAACAATATTTTTGAGCCCATGGAAATAAGACGCGAAGAAATCGGAAAACCAAATTTCGGAGAATCACCCAAAAACGATACAATCCAACCATTCTTATTATCACTTTGCGACACTTTTTACAATTTGGTATAATTTATAATTTAATTTAATATATAATTTAATACTTCATTTTTTTATTGTTGTGTTAATTATCTCTTGAACTTTTAGGCATACATCATTTTGGACTACAATCTCGTTATGTACATTTTGATGCTACTAAAATAAGTCTCATTGATTGTAATCTGTTTTGTGTGCTATGGTAATAAATAAATAAATAAACTCCAACTGCACAAATAAACACCAAATTTGTACACTAATAACCACTTGACTCTAATTTAAAACCTAACTTAAATTGCATCAGCCCACGCGGCTTGTTTTAGTCCTTCCCGCCGAAACTTTCTAAAAGGTTGGTAGACCACGTGGTTAAAGGGATGTAATGTAAATGTCTGTGGTGACATTTAACATCGTACACCTTGTACAGATAGTTCAACTCACGAAGACTCGCCCCATTACTTTTGGGTAATACGCAAATTAATCATTAAATAATTGGAACACTTCTGACAAAAAAAAAACAAGTAGAGTATCTTTTCAGTTACCCCGTGACGTTCTGTCAATTTATCATAGTGTGCGATAATGAGATAGGGTAAAGATAAAGATAAGATAAAGATAAAATAAAATAATCTTTATTCAATTTAGGTCCACACAGAACACTTATGAATGTCAAAATAGGTACATAATATCTACCGCTGGTTCGGAATGTCGATTTCTACTGAGAAGACACCAACAAGAAACTCAGTAGTTACTCTTTTCAAATATTGATGATGTTACAGAGTTTCAATTGAGAAGAGAAAAAAATACAATTATGAAAGTTAATAGACTACTATGAATAACAACTCAAAAGATTAATCAATTAACATGACCAAGAATCCTTATCATTTGAATAGTCTTGTACACTATAGTAACCTTTCTTCGGTGGGGCGCGTCTACGTGGATTGAACTATCTGTATGAATAGATTGGTTGAAAAAAATTGAATTTATAATTTTAATATTAAGTACTAATAATATGTCTGTTATAAAATGTTTTAAATTGAATTGACAATAATTTAATATTCTATCTCTTTGGAGCATCAGTGTGGTTTTAATAGACTTTGAAATCCAGCAAAAATCAAATTTATATTCTAAAGAGCACATTAATCACGCATATGTGGTCAGTAGGGAATATGAAAATATTTACTAACTCAAAGACATAAGAGTAATCTTCAAAGGATTTAATGTTAGCTGGGTCACTAACATTCTGTCAGAGGTCACTGAGGACGAAAGGTACATTTTTGTGCGTCTTCTACTGCATACGCCGTCATTTGACTGAGAGCAGTTAATTCTATAAGTGAAGGAAAACATCGTAAGGAATCCTGCAAATTTACTTTTATTATATTTTATTTTCTTTTTAAGGAAAAATACAGTTGTTAAATAGTACTCTGTTCTAAAATTACTTAAATAATACATCAGCAATTTAAATTTTCCACTACAAATTAATACGTTTAGTGTTGTGAGACAAAATACAAAAATAATGCGAAAAAGGATGATTATTTTTGGTACTTATTAATTTAACTCAAGACTAAAGATTTTTTAAAAACTGTAATCTTATCATGAAAAATGTCAATATGGTTATAGTTACTATTAAATTTATTACAAGCTCTAACAATAAAACATTTTTTCCTGTAATTACATTTACATAAAGGAAACTTTTGCTAAAACCCGACTACCAAAAAACGCGCTCTTAAAAGTACGAAACAAGAAAATTGTCTCTGCTGAAATTATTTTGCCGTATTGCCGTCGTATGCCACCTACTGTAGCATAACAGATTCATTTTAATAATAAAATAAAATCAAGATGGCGTACGACCACCGCAATACGGCATAATAATTTTAGCAGAGACAATTTTCTTGTTTCATACTTTTAAGAGCGCGTTTTTTGGCAGTCGGGTTTTTTAGTGTTTAAACTTTATTCTTATTATTTCTCAGTTATTGTCTTAATTTTTTTTTGTATTTTCGTTCTTTTGTCAATAAAACCTTACAATTCTAAAAACTTATATCACCTACACACATCATGAAACAGTGCAAAAATAAAAATCTTACTAATTAATAAAATTACTGGTGCAAATTTAAAGTGAGCACCGAGTTCAACGAGTCATATAGGAGAGTGTTGAAAAATATAAGACCATTTTTCGTTGAAGGTAGATTTAAAAAAAAATTCTTGTTAGTGTTATATGTTTGAGTGGGGCTACAGAAAGTAGTATGATCGTGGGAGAGCCACACTTCGTCATGGATGGGCCGACTCGACCGGAGTGATACCACGGCCTCACAGAAAACCGGCGAGAAGCAGCACTGTGCTGTGTTTCGCTGCGTGAATGAGGGTACCGGAGGCCTAATCCGGGGGAAGGGGGTTTAGAGGGGCAGCGGACTTGTGACTCCACTGGTGTCTATGGGCGGTGGCAATCGCTTACCATCAGGTGCTCCATCTGCTCATCTGCCACCTTTGACATATAAAAGTAAGCACCTTTCTCGTCTCTCTCTTCGATCGATTTCTTCACTACTGAGGATCGTGCTTCCTTCCGATTTTGTCGACCAGCCGTCGCCATCGGCTGCGCTCCGCCGCTCGAGACAGGGCAGTGGCTAATCGTACAACCTATCTCCTACAAGCTGTTTTTTTATGCTAGAGGTAACGAACGAGCCGTGTGATCCCGGCAGAGTAGAATAGGCCACCCTCACTCTTACCGAGGTGTCGTAAAAGGCGACTAAGGTAAAGCTGCTGGCATGATCATCAGCACCCAGAGAAGGAAAACTCTGCATTTATATCAAAACCCTCGCCAACCCGTCTGCCAAGCGTGGTGAGTATGGCAATTACCTCTCATGTGATTTAGGGGGGCCCGTGCCCCAGCAGTGGGGACTTAAATGGGCTGATGATGAACCAACGAGCAAGAGGGTCACCTGATGGTAATAATAATCATAATCATAATCAAATCTTTATTCGCCTTAAAACATGGTTTTTGAAGGTATAATAATAACATAAGTGCATACATGTTTTGCTTAAAAAGCACGCAAATTTACAATCACATTATATTTATAAAAAATAATAGAATAATATGTTTAGATTATAGTACATACGTCATTAGAAGTTAAGATCTCCTGTCAATAAAATCTTTAATATCATACACTTTTAATTCAAGCAGCCATTTATGAAGTTTTGATTTAAATAAATTAAATTAAATTAATTTGATAATTCTTGATATCATTAGGAATTTTATTATATATTTTAATGCACATAGACAAGCAGCTATTTGTGTACCTAGCAGATCTTGGTATGACACTCAGAACTAGTCTATCTGGATTTCTTTTTAGTCTAGAATTTATTTCTCTAGCTTTACGAAAGAGGTTAGTATTACGCTTAACAAAACAACTTATCTCATAAATGTACAGTGCTGGTAGTGGTAGCACGCCCAGGCTCCAAAAGGACTCTCTACAGGACTCCCCCGGCGGGATGCCGCATATGGCTCTGATGCATTTTTTTTGCGCTATAAATGCTCTGTGTCTCTCAGTACCATTGCCCCATATTATTAGTCCATAACGCAAAATGGAAGCGACATACGCGTGATAAGTGGTGACAGCTGTTTGCAGGTTAATTACGCTCCTTGTTTTATAGAGAGCATAGACGAATCTATTTATACGTTTGCATACGCTCTCAATATGGAGTTTCCAGTGTAATTCTTGGTCTATCGTTACTCCCAAAAATTTAATATTTGAGATTTCCTGTATTTTTTTAATTTTCAATTTAAAGTTGTATTTGTCATGTTTGGATTTATTGAATTGTATAAAGTTTGATTTATTAAAATTTAGATTGAGATTATTTTCATTTAGCCATTTACTTATGTTGTCAATTGTATTGTTTATGTCGGTTTCATGGTCATGTATAAAATTGTATTTATTTTTTTCCGATGTCACAATTATTGAAATGTCATCTGCAAATAAGATACATTTATGCTCAGTTACTTTAGATATATCATTAATGTATAGTATAAACATGAGTGGACCCAACACACTTCCCTGCGGAATTCCACGCATATTGTTTTTAAGGGTCGATGAACAAGTTACAAGTTCATTGTTTATTATTTTGGCAACATTGACGCACTGGCTCCGATTTATCAAGTAAGACGTAACCCACTGTAGTGTCAGCCCTCTTATTCCTAACGTTTCTAGTTTTTTTTAACAATAAGGTATGGTCTACAAAATCAAACGCCTTGCTCAAGTCAAAGAATAATCCTGTGGTCAGGAAAACCATCATTTAATTTCGTGAGTATGGTTTCTACAAGATTGTATATTGCCAACGTTGTTGACTTTTCTTTTTGGAAACCGTATTGGTTTATATTGATGATTTTATGTGCATTACAATAATTGAGTATTCTCAGGTGCATACATTTCTCAAACACCTTAGATAGAACGGGTATGATAGTAATTGGACGATAGTTATTGATATCATTTTTTTTTACCCTTTTTATACAGTGGTTTGACGATTGATTGCTTTAATACTTCCGGAAAGGTACCAGTTGAGAAGGATAGGTTTTATTAAGTACGTCAATACTGGCACTAGTTCATCAGTACACCTTTTAATTATTTTTGTATTAATCCCGTCAAAGCCTTCTGAATTGGTGTTCTTTAGACCCATGATAATTTTTTTTACTTCTTCTACTGATGTTGGATAGAGGAACATCGTGGTTTGTATACCACCACCATTGAGTGTGGTTTTATGATTCCTATTTGTTGTCAGGTATTTTCGTTAGGTAATTCAATAAAATGATGATTCATAACTGTGGCTATGTCATAAGGATTTGTTATAATTTTGTTGCTTACATTTAATTCAGTTATATTTTCGTCATATTTTAGACTGTCGACTTCTTTTCTTATTAAATTCCATGTAGCTTTACATTTATTTTTACTTTTATTTATATATTTAATGTGAGAATTCTTTTTGGCTGTATTGATACATTTTTTTAAGATGTTCGAGTATGTTGTGTATTTTCTTTTATTGGTGTCTGTTTTTGCCTTATAATATCTACATCGTAGTGAGCGTTTAGTTTTACAGCTGGTCTTTAGCCCTTTGGTTATCCAGTCTTGTGCATTCCTTTGAGTGTTATTAGCTTTAATTTTTATAAAAGGAAAACACAAATTATAGAACAAACACAGTAGCTCATAAAATTTGTTGAAAGCAGTGTTCAGATTGGTTTCTGTGTATATCTCAGTCCAAGTTATGCTTTTTAAGCATTCCTTGAACTTTAAAATGTTTTCGCAGCCATAGTCCTTTTTAAGTACTGTATATATTTTTGGTTTCTCATTTTTTGCTTGCACAGGAAAGCACAGTAATTGAGCTGTGTCGTGATCCGATATGTAAAGAGGCAGTATTTCAGCGTAAGCTTCTTTTATATTGCTGAGAATATGGTCTATACATGAGTTTTTGCGTGTTGGGACCTGTATATGTATTTTTAAATTGTGATTGAGACATATATCTTGGAGGTAATTTGTTATTTTTCCTTGTTTCAGAGTGTTGATATTAAAGTCTCCTGTTAAACACAATTTTTGTACCCGAGTTTATCTCTATTTACGACAATAAATCGTAAAATCAGTTGGTTAATTTATTAAAAAAATCTTAGCGGTCTGATGTAGGTGTTCTGTATACACCATACCCAATACTAATTTATGTAGAGGCAGTTCGAACGCATGCTTCAAAAACCACTTTAGGTTGCCTATGTTTTTACTTTAGGGATTTCTTTGTAAATACTATTTCTTTTGGGCGTAGAATACAGGTTCCTCCTCTCCTTTTGTCTCTACAGAAAAGAAGTTGCCAGTCATAATTATAGATTTAAGGCAATTTTCGTTCAAGACGGCAGGAAAGTTTCGGACAAACAGATAGATCTGGTTCATTATTCGCCTTGTAAGTTTCTTGTAAATGTTATTTCTAGATTAATTCTTGCTTAGTTAAAAATGTTGCAATGTTTTGGTGCATAAATTTTATAAGTTGTTACAACTAGAGTTTACTGTGAGGTACGAAAAAAAAGGCTTTTCTATTTTCGGGGAAAGAAGTTAAAGCATGTACTTTGAGTTAAAATTTGAGACTAATTACATCAGCTCCATTAGAGAGGTGCCAGATTGAGTCTGCGAAGTAGTACGGGATGTTCCTTTTTTGGATTTGTGTCACTCCGACGTAGCCTTTTATATGATCTGGCCGTGCAGGCGTTTTTATGAGTTCTGTAGTTGTGTTGATCATTAGGATATTCATTTGAATAATCAATTGCAAATCTACCGTTAATAATTGAATGACAAAGTTGAAAAAGTTACTTATGATTACATTCGAACAAAATGGCAATTAAGTAGTCATTACAAATTCTTTCCGTGCACATTTTTTAAAAAAAAAATTTTTAATGACAGTTACATTTACGTACATATTGGTCAATGAAATTAATACACAATTAGTCATTATTAGCGAAACTACAAGTGTTTACAAAATTGGCGTAGCTGTGAAGTCAATATTTTATATCATAGTCGTGTTATTCGCCAATGCAGAATTCAATATATTTATCCTTCGGAATTTACATTTAACCATTCGACGCTAATTTTACGTCAAAATCACGAAGACGTGCCGCATAACGTTGGTTTAAGAGATTGCTGTGGATACGCGTACTTGCACCTGTTTAAGGACGCTATCACGACTATCGCGACCCCGTATATTCAGAGCACGCTAGGCCCAGGCCAACACAAGCACACGTTGCTTTCCAACAGATGTGACTGTAGGGTCCTGGCATTAGGCTTTCATGAATTAGTCTCAAAAGGTGATATGTAAGTTTTCTAATGTTTTTTCAGTTTCTTGTTGCAGAGTGTTCAGACGCTTTCTCCAGGTCTACAACTTGCGTTTTCGGCTGTACTTCAGCGTGTTTTTCTAAGGCAAAAATTTTTTGTTGGTACGTCAGGAGTGTGTTGTCGTATTTGCCTTTTCGTCTACAGCTGGTGAATCGAAGATCCGAAGCATAAGGAATGAGGGTGAGGATAGGTACCTATGATTGTATCTAGCATTTTTTGATATTGGCATAACACCTTGTAATGTCTGGTTTTCTTTTGGTCAATTTGGATTATTTGTATTTGTCGAAGGTAAATCAATATTACTTCTAGGATATGTGCTATATCACGAAATAGTTTTTGTGCAAGATAGTATTCCGATCGGAGTAGGAGTATTGTGTCTTTCATTTCCTGTACTGCATGTCGTCGGTGACAGTATGATCTAGCTTTGGATAGAGGCTTATCAAGGGAATATCACTAGCTAATCCATATCGTGGAAATGGCAGTCAGCACATGTGAATCATAAGGGTTCATCGAATCGTGACAAAGAAATTGCGCCATTTGGGATATCTACAATTAGCTGATTGGGCGAGGCATTCAATTCTGACATGCCTATCTGATAGTTGTATTCGCGCCTGAGACAAACAAACTTTAAGAATGTTAAATTCCAGTTTCAGTGTGGCAGTTACTTGTATTGGGAATAGAAGACACTCGTGCTGATACTTTCTTAGTGATTTATTTTTCGTGTGGTAACATGGGATAAAAGGCACAGAGTTAGGTGTCGAAGTTCCTTTTGTTTTTTTGGTTGAAAATCTTACATTTCCATTTGTTTTTGTAGCTTCATCCTTTAGGCAGGTACAGTCTTCCGAGTATCCAACGCAGTCCAAACTCGTAGAAGTCTTTTACATAGCGAGCATAGCATTGTTATTATGTTAGATACAACCTTGCGCTTACAACTTAGAACATTGTTACTATTGTACAGTTTTTACGGTCGATACTTGTACTTTTTGAGTTAATTTCGGCATTTTTTTTGGTTGTAAAGTATTAAAAGGTAAAATACAATTTTGTCTATATTGTTTATGAATGTCAAAGCACTAAATACGTCTTAGAAACGGTATTACTTTTTAACCTCTCAGAAGCGGCAATGCAAATATGCACTAAACGCGCAGCGTCTGCGCGAGTATAAAGTTAGTGTTTGCCAAGTAAAGTTATGAGTCAGTTGTCGGGCCGGCCTAGGGTGTACGCTATTCTGGTTCTTACGGCACTCAGTTAACCGTGGGTTTGGTAGTCGTTTTTGGACGTAAGACCGGTTTGTCTTTGAATATGACCGTGCAGCTTTTCAACGGTCCTTTCGTAGAAAAAGTATATTAATTGTTTGTTTAATCCACGAAACTGTGATAGTTATAGGGTCACCAATACACTTGGGTTTTATATATTATGTATTTTACTTCGGAGTCTTATATATTTAGTAACGTTTAATGTAAAACTTTGTATAATGTTTTGAAGCAAAGATCCAACAGAGCCAATTTACCACTCGTATTTCTTCGAGTACCAAAGATTACGTGTGAACATATATGCGGGATCAGAGGACACTCATGGCAATTCCGGCATTATATAAAGGAGTATGCTCTTGTCTGAAGATACCGAAGTCATACCGTTCCAGAAAATACTGTATCCACGATCAAACCGCGATACAACAAGCACTGAGATAGGTGGTTAGGTTTTTTAAGGGGGGGGGGTGGAAAGTTCCGTTGCGAACGCACAGTACTGGACGCAAATCTATCTAGATGATGAGGATGGAATGACAATCGCTGATGA